>NW_019059577.1:486046-506629 GCF_000696155.1 Zootermopsis nevadensis
TCCTTCTCTCTCTCCCTGCTGCGACTCCGTCGCTGTGCTTTCTTCTCCACACCCATCCTAATCACAGTAGGTCAGTTTCAAACAAAAAGACAGGGTGATAAACCAATCACATTCTTAAGTATGTATTGAGTTGGCCAACACTTCAAGGTTCCATGTATTCTGGTATATCAAACTACTTCATTACTACCAGCACACACTGTTTTGGAAAAACACACTCCAGTCTTAAAAAGTCAGTTTAAATAGACAACTTAAACCTGTTCTGCAAAGGCTTCTAATGCCTGTCTCACACTTTCTGGTGTCTTTCAGGAAGTCTGATATCATCTGGATATGGGTATAAAGCCATGTAGCATGCTTATCAAATTAGGATACCAAGACGGTGGAATGAGAGTGAGTATGTCTATTATCCAGCAGCAAACTCAAATTCAGTGAAAACTCACTAGAACTCATGCGTGCTGGTAACCTGCATTACCAAAACGGTACGAACAAATTCGGTGTCACATGTGGTTATAAGATGACATAACATTACTTGCGAATCCAGTGATAGATTCAGTAATGAAGGGACATGTAAAATTGATTGGGCTGTTGTTTCTATTGTTCAGAAAATCTGTCGCCATTCTGTTACACAGAGTACAGATCGAACGTCGTGGTCGAGTGGTTAGCACTCCTGCTTCGTATTCGAGAGGTTCTGGATTCAAACTCCGCTCGGAGATAGGACATCCTGAGGTGCAGGACAGTAGTAACCAGATTCCTATGCACTATAATACCAAAATGTTCGTAAATCTGTTGGACAAAAACTCAAACACATAACAACCTAACCTTATTTCTCACCGCCTTGAACGGAAATGCTGGTGACATTGGAACGTACACACAATATAACTAAAAGAACTACATTTACATTCCTTACCTGAAAACTAATTCCACGAAACTAACACAAATATCTCAAAGTGATCGGAACATCACTACAGACACAAAAACCTGTTTGTCCATGAACAATTTTCCCTCCTATATCACGTCGTATCCGTTGCTTCTTTTTTCATCTGGTAAGGTGGTATCCCTCACAATCTTATCCGCACAGAGCATATATATATAACCCGGCATGTTTGAATAGCAGGTGTGAAATCCAATTTTAAACAGCTAGCAATGCAACATCATGCGTAGTTTTCTTCCATTACTGAATAGAATTGTATGCACAGTATTACGCTCTGATGGAGGTCTCTACAACCCAGAAAATGGCTATCTTCGGACTGTTTTAATACTACAAATACTTATGTGGAAGATCTGTCATAACTCATTGTTCAAGAAATTTGCAAATAACAAAATATGAATCTCTTCAAGATCTGTAACTTCTACCTGAAATGTCTTCTGGGATGTTGCATCATGTAGTCTTACAGAAACTGTCAGTTTTCAGATATGCTTAATATCTCCAGTATAAAAGCACCCTGGATATCACCATGATTATGGAGGAAATAAGCACCTCTGAAATGTCAGCCAGTTTCTCCAAGACAATGTAGAGCAATATCACAGTTATCTTCATACTCATTATGATGAAAACCTGAATTAAATTACTTTATTTGAAACATTTTTACAGTTTTATGAATGTTTACATCTGTAATAAGTTAACATCTAGGTGAATATGATATGCTGAATTGCAAAGAATGCATATAATAAATCTGCCTCCTTGATTGGAATGCACTATCCTGCTGTTGTTCCCTTCAATTTTGTATGTGGATTAAAAACACAAAAAAGCATCTTTCTAGTACTTCTTGTTTATGATATTGTGCGGGAAAGGAAGAGCTAGAAGGTTGTGTGACATTTAGTAGCAAAGCCTTCACACTGATTCTCTTGAAAATCAACCACTCAGTTGAAAAAGTGTTAAATGTGTACCACAGGATATGCTACTCCATGAGACTGTTTTTCGTTTTAGAAACAATTATAAAAGTAAAACAAAAGAGACATCAAGAATTTGATTACGTGGGTATAAGGAGAGAGGTTGTGTATTTTTACCACAATAAAACAAATGTTGTATTTAATATTTATACCCATTAAACTTTACAATGTTCTAGTAATATGTTCATAATATCGGTATTAACTTTACATTTCATGATTCCACATTTCTTCTATACACAAATATTACATATATATTGATAATATAGAGGAAAAAGAAAGAGTTTAATAAACATCATTGTACCATGGGCAAATATTTCTTATGTGAATCCATGAGAATGTTCACAATAATTATAATGATAAATATAGCGTGGCCACAGTGTTGTTCCCTTAAACAAATACTTATATTTCAACACATAAATTTATTCCCTTAAATGAACAACAAGCACGGGAATAAAAATCAAAATCATCTTGGTGAGTGCAGGAACTGTACAGTTCACATCTAACAAATATTAATCCAAGGGTTGCTAAGTTACATAGGCCTTACCCAAGTGTATCACAAGAATAAACCAATACATAAGCCAGATTGTTCAGGACCCCCAGTCGGTGGGTGTTTGAATCAACAGTATAATTTATGTTATTGTTTGTTCTTGAAATATGATCTGCTTCAGTGGCTGGGGGAATGCTATAACTTACACAAAGTTAATCCCAATATACTGCAACAATCTCAAAAGCAGAAGCCTAACTGTGACTGAAGATGTTCCTCTTCAAGCCTTTGCCATGAGACAGACCATTATCAGACAATCTCAGACCTGCAACCCCTGGATACAGGTGGCATGTGCCCCACCCTCGAGCAACACGCATCCCCCGGGGAAGTAAGACATTCGAGTGCAGTGAAAACAAACAAAAATTATTTTGGTGTTTTCTTCTTGTCTTGCCTTACTTGGAGATGCAGCTATTTTACAGGGATAGGGCAGACAATATTGTCAACAAATTGTGGAAAATGAAGTGCTGCCAACATATTTCACTTGTACGTTTCTCTGATATATACATACATCAATTAAGAGACAAATAAAAGAGAAATACTACTACAAGCTGAGCAGTCTTATAGATGCATGTGACAAGCTACACAAATAAGGAAAACTACTTTATTTATAAAACTGTGTTCTTTTTGAGTAGAGATTCAATAAGATATGAGGCTACCTGAAAACAACAGCAAAACGATATTTGTTGAATGCCAGCTATTTAATTCACACCAATTAAGTAACAAAGTTTTCTGTACAGGAGACCGTGCTCTGCAGCCCAACCAAACAAAACTTTCCTGAATATTACTGATAACCTCATTCATGTGTTTGGTGTTCCATTAGTTGGTTCCTCATGCTACATTTACCGATTTGCAAGAGATAATTTTGCTTTTTAGAGTAGTGTCATGCCATTTGTGAACCCAGGTGGAGTTGGTTGCAGTGAGAACAAAATGCACAAACATGTATTACAAGGCTTTGTAGAAAGAGAGAGAGAGAGAGAGGTCTATTGCATAAACTGAGGAACCCAAACTGTAGTGCTTGCTCCTTTCCAAAAATAAGACAGATGTCTCTCAACCTGTTGACATCAGTATTCTAATGTATATGTTGTAAGCTAATTTTCAGTGCATGAGAGCCTCAAATTCACTCTTGGGTTTGGGGCATGATGCCAAGAGGTTGACAACAGACACAGCACTATACAGTTTAGGCTAAAGATTTGGTATCCACAGCGCTAGGGGCAGGGGCAGTTACAGCATGTGCAGGTAGCAGCTGTTGATAATTCTGTGAGGGCTGACTGGCCGGACTCGACTCAGGCATGAACTTGACTGCAAAGCAACAAAGAATTAAACATTGTTTCAGAATTAATTAAGGTTAAAGTAGAGAATATGATCTTTGTTTCCCCATTCCTTGTTAGGTTAGGTTAGGTTAGGTTAGGGGAATTGAAACCATATTCTGCACCACCACATTTCAGTTTTCCATGTTATAATGCAGTGTAGTTTTGCAGATGGTTGCTCTGAAGATTGAGGCAGGAAGTTGCTCTGTAATGATGGGAACCACCTACAAGACTACAAAGTGTCATAATATAGAAGACCACAATCCAAGTCTTCACTGCTGTGGAAATGTCAAATATCTCATATTCTGATAGCTTTACCATAATAATCAACAGTGGCAGGTATTAACAAAGCAGTCGTGTAGCTTGACCCCTGTCATTGTGAACACCATCACTGCCACGCAGTGTAGAAAAAGGACACAAACATTTTCATGTTTGTGGCACTGCCATGACTTTTAGTAAGTGATCTGGTAAAATATTATAAAACCAATATTTCCGTCTGCCGCTCAACTCTGTTGTGGCATGCATATGAAACTTCCTGTTCCTATCAGCTCAGCTCAGCTGAAGCACAGAGCTTACAGTTGTCATGTGGCAAGTCTTATGTAATCACAGTACTAGTATGAACACTCATACAATCTGGATGAAGTAGTGTAATCTTGCCTCCCTTTAACTCTGTAATGACAAGGCAACCCCCACCAGTAAACACAAAGTTATAAGACTTTTTTGTTACTGATTTTGATATTTGTGTTCTTGTTGTATCTTCTCAGCAGAGTTATTACAGCTTCCATCATGCAGTACAAGGTTATCTGAACTAAATTACAACTTGACAGAAGAAAGCAGACTCCAGCTGTAGCTGTTGTTTGTTTGTTTGTTTCTCCAATTACTTAATGAAACTGTATCATTGAATATGTTGGGAAGTTACATCCAAAGAGTTCTAAGTCTGGAAACAAATAACTATGTCCTAGTTAAGTAGCTTCAAAGGAGATGGAATATTTCCATTACTTGGAAACAATCTCTTGACCAAGCTTGGAACCATGACCTCCAAGATACGTACAAACAATAAATTACAGTCACCGCCACTGGTGTTCCGTATTTAGGCATGTTGCTGGTATGTAACATAAAATATACATATTTCTGAGGTCTACAAATTTCATTTGAAGCATTTTTTCTATATCATGAATATGTAAGAACAAAAATTAACACTTCCTGACCTAGTAGTGAGATCAGACTTTACAATGAATTGATACCAAGATTAATGACATACAAAGTGTGTACTTTTCTTATAAATACACTTGGATTATTTTGCAGAAAGATAAAATAGCCATGCTGTCAGCAAGAACCCAACCTGTGACCTCAGGTTGTTTGCTGAGCATTAAGCACCGTCATAAACAAAACAACATTCCGCAGGCACAGCATGCAACAATGCTTGTGTATGTCATGGAATGATCAAGTCTGATGGGTTGATGGCTGCATTTCACACACACATCACATATCTCAAAATGCAATGCAGTTACAGAAATTTTATCCAATCGACATGGTCTTTCTTAACTTTCTGAGTCTGAGTCAAGACTTATGGAATGTTATTTGACTTCCTTGGAAAATATTTCGTTTCATATGCAAAACTTTTCACTATTATGAACTTTTTCTCCATAAATATTACATTGAAATAATTGTTACAACTGGGTAGTTATTCGTATTTTATCTAAAGACACTAAATCAACTGCAGAACTTGTTTAGCAGTGCATGTCTTAAGGGGTTTAACTACACTTGAGGCAGTCATGGTCTGTATAGAACCTTCATGGAGGAACTGTGGGAAGCCGTGAGATTTACAGAACAACAGTTGGCCCTACCTAAAAAAAACAAGAAACACTAAAACACAAAGAACTATAATTTTTACTTTATTATATGTGCGTGAAACTTCCTAAGTAATCATACTGGTTGTCAAAGACACTAATTAATTTTATAGAATATCTTACTCAAAATTATCTGCTTCAGGATCTCAAACTGGCTGAGACCAACAAACCAGCTCTGCACAGCTTGCAATGTCCTGTCCAACAGGTCAAGCAGCCAGAGCATAAAGCTGATCATTCTGCATTGTGCAAATGTTAGGAATTCATAATGCTTAACCTACACTCTCCAAATATATATGTCTTTATAGCATGCTGCTTTTACTGTAAGTTATTTTTGTCTTACAACTTCAAACAAAATATTATTTCTAAACTTTTATGTGCTGCAAATGAGAAACCTCTTTCAATGGAGTCTCTGACACCTGTTTCAGCAGTTATAAAATCAGCATTAATACAATTAAATCTTCTCAGACGATCAGCTGCGTCAATTGGTTACACAAAGAGACCAATGTTTCGGAACCATTTGACATTGTTCCCAAAACAATAGGTCTTACCTTGATCAATTAAATTAATGTTGTAAATAATAATTTCACAATACAAGTAGGATTTGTGGTTCTCACAGCAGTATTTAGGAAGACTGTCTTCTGGGTTGTAGCACCATGTAGTCTGTTAGAAATAAACCATCATTTTAGATATTCTTGCTGCCTCCATTATCAGAGTGATGAGAAGGACCTCTGAAATGTCATGAACTACCAGACTCACAGCACTACAACCCAGCAGACAGTAAGTTTCATAAATAATGCCATGAGAACCTCAAATCCTACTTGTCTTCCTATGTTAAAATGCAACAATCCTATATGTGACTATAAAATCAACATTCTCCATTGTGAATAAATTTCCTGATCGCTTCAGTATATGCTGACAAGTCTGCATCATTGTCTGCATTCTTTGCATGTTTAAATTATTCATTAAATTTTGATAAAATTTGGCATTCAAGAGTCTATACCAAAAGTTGACAAGAAAATTTACTTTTGTTTCAAAAGAGCCTAATGTAAATCCTACTGAAATAAAAGTTTTACTGACTTTTTCAGAAAAACCTCATTATGCAAAATAACTGATATATGATCTCATTAAGCTAAGCAATTCTTATGAAGAATTCTGTCACAGGTGACAGACTTTCTTGCATTAACATGCGCTGGAGACGCAAGCACAAAATGTTCACAGAGCTCTGAATGACAGTACAGAATACATTGACACAGCAGTCTTCACATGAAAGAGACAAATCACACGCGCTAAATTATTTATGGCACATGCAATTTCCGATTCTTATGTAATTTTCCTTACAAATTGGGTAGGTTCTGTGGTATTTAATGATTTGATGAATGAAAAGGAGGAGTCATGGTATATTCTACACATGAACTGAGGAAAGCCATAATAAACTTGTCTCAAAACATGCGACATCAAGAATATGAAGCAGTAGAGTGGTGACACATCTCTTGATATCTCGATTTGTTTAGTGACCATCAGTGTCGTCTGTTTCTAAGTTATGACTGCAACACTGCAAGTTGAGACTTGTGAGTGTCCTCTCTATGAGCAGATCAGTCCACTCCACTTCACATTCTCCCCAGATCATTGATTGACTGGCTACCTCTTGGTTTATTTAACAATGAATTTGGTAGTTTTTCCAACTGTGTTGGTTATATAACTCAACTCAAAGAACATGAAATGGTCACAGAATGTAGCATGAAAGGATGGATGAAAATCCTCTGTCAGAATAGCCAAGTGTCGATCCAAGTTTTGAAGCATGTTATGTAATTTCCTATGTGTCTCACTTACCTTGTTGGCACTCTTTATTTTTTCAGTATACAGAGTCATGTTGGGAAAAGCGTGATGCAAATGTGAGCGAAGGTCACAAGGGACCACAAACTGCATGAAGGATTATTTTGTTATGCGGTTGCTGAACTTCAATGCAATGAGCACAATAAACACAACTGTGCCACATGACAACCGGCAAATAAAGTTGCACACTTTACAATTCTAGCTCAGATATTTTTGTTCTCAAGCCTTCCTTAACATACCGAACATCTGCGATTTCTTGTAAATTTTTAAAGGAGTGCCATCAACATGAATTAACATGTTTAGTAGATTTATAACTAATTTTATTAAAGATGTGCACCCACTGCCCTTGCTCTGGACCTAGTTGATATGGAGTCACACCTGTGTGTATACATGCTTATTTATTTTATATTTAATTTAATAACACTGTGTCAATGACAAGACTTATTTAGTATTGAATGAGAAATTGCAGAATGATTATATAAATGGTGAGTTTAGAAGGAAGCATCCACTGCCTGTCTTAAGATGTTTTTTCCAGAAGGAACTGAGAAAAACTCTGACAAACCTCTGTCTGTTTCTCTAATAAACAGACCAAGATTTGAACAGGATATAATATTAAGGCTACCCACTACTGTATGCAATGAAATTTTAACAGTCCTGCTTGGATGTGTATCAACAAGCATGTGTAAAAAAATGTAATGATTCTAAGTGTGGTGCAATGGAAGGTTTGAGTTCAGTGAGGAAAAGTGAAAGCACTAAGCATGCCGAGAAACAGACTTGTAGCACACAGCTTACAAGGTTAGTTGCTGACAGCACAGTACTTCCACATTTCATCACCAAAAGTGATCTCCCATACAATGCAACAGATTTATACTATTCTTTAAAAATAATTAGGCTAAAATATGACAGAGCAATGAATGCATTCAACTGTGTGAGGGGCCAAGAAGTCTTTTATATCAACACAGTGTCAAAAATAGAACTGTAACAGATTTACTGAATATGTATTAAAACTGCCATGCTTTATAACTGCATCAATTAACTCAAATAGATCAAATCAGCAGGAGATAGACCCACATGTAGGGCAACTGTAATTACAACAAACGCAGAACCACAACAAGATTTTAGTGCCACAAATGCCTGATACTTTTACAACAGAAACTGCTGCATACTTATACACACAGACACAAACACATGCAATCTGAGCCACTCACATGCACAGGGCATGCAAGAGAGACAATATGCAACACTGAAACAACTCGACTCGCAATTCAGAAACACTGAGTGCAACATGCAATTTTCACTGAAATTTCCATGTGGGTGACCTCAAACCACTTGAGGCGTCTTTGTTTCTGCTGGAGTGGAGCTGTACTATGGTGCAACTCAGCTCCGTCATATAACTTGTTTCTGAATTGCTGTGAGTTGGTAGTAATTGAATGGAAGTATGCCTTGAAGAAGTTAGTCCCAGAAAATAATGGTAGATAGACAAGACACTTTCAGGAAAACATATGAAAGATGTGCTATGAATATTTTCCATTGTGAAAATGTCACTGTGCAGCCAATGAGCAAGATGCAGTAAGATGTTCATGATCCAATGCAAATTTTACATTTCTCAGCTAATACTTCTATCAGACAAGAGAGTCAGTTGATTTGAATTACTAGGGACTGGGGTTTGGTCTCATACACATCTTCTTATGGCTTGGTACACGTACGTGTGTACAGAATTTCCTGCACAAAACAGTCACAAATGGTTTCTGTATCATGTCACACCATCTGCTAAATTATGTGGCATCATCATTTAACAGTGCGTTGTTAATTACATTAGAAGAGAAGTTAATACAGTTAGTCATACATAATGTGGTTGAGAAGAGAAATGGCTTTTATTATTATTTGTTTTATACTGTCCTTCCATTTCTTTTATGCTATCGATTGACCTTGTTTCTTCCATTATCATTAATATAATTCTTGAGTTAGCTGCAGTATGAAAGGGAACTGCAATATAATAATTAAAAGTCAAATATCTGAGTGCTTCATATAGCATTAAAGGAATGACTTGAAAAACAAAGGTATGTGAAATTTTCATTGGACCATTTCAAGTGTGTAGTTATGTATAAATGAGTACTGTAAATAATGAAAAATGCATATGTCATACAGACTAAAAGTAGATGATATAAAGGGACCATGACAAACCTTGCAGTTAGAAGTACGACCAAACCACGCGATTTTCATTGAAGATTAGAAACAAACAATGTATATTCGCTCACTGAAAATTTTAAAATGGTAAAATTGTGTGATGTGTGTATGTAATAGCTTCTTAATGTTATCATGAATAACTAGAGTGATATGTAAACTGAAGAAAACAGCCAATACTGAAATGTGAG
This sequence comes from Zootermopsis nevadensis, assembly GCF_000696155.1. The sequence continues at coordinate 495,843 of NW_019059577.1, forward strand.
GGACACAACAACTCTGAATTAGAAGTCGTGCTGTTCTAAAATGGGCAGATTTAAATGAATTGAATAGTTCATGACAATTTCTACTAGCCCATATGTACACAACTTGTGCACAAGCACACAAGTTGTTAGCTATTGCAGCATACAGCTCAACTGGGACCATCTTCCTGTTTGTGTTCTGGACAGTGCTGCTAAGACAGAGAGAAAGAGAGGCAGACAGACAGACACACATACAGATCAGTCGGTCAGCTGTAAATTACGTCCCACTTGTGTTCATGCTTCTCAGGTCACATACACACACACACACACACACACAATACAAAGTCTCACACTTCGAGGATAAAACTGTAAGTGTGGGGAACATGGCAGCACCACAGCTGCATTGTAATAACACTGAGAGAAAGAGGTTCTCAGCTAAAACAAAATGGTTCTGTTCTGCCTTTGGACTACAACCGCATGTTGGTATGCAACAATAACAATATTCCCACCTTCTAACTTAGCGAATTTTCCCCCAACTAGTTCTGTCAAGAAGTAAGCCAAATGTCTCTAAATAACATGAAATTAATCTTATTCCATCTTCTTTTAACTAGCATCCTAGTTGTTCACTTAATGTTCTCAGACTCAACTGCTTAAATAATCTTGAACTGAACTGATGTGCCCCATCCAGCCAATCTAACAGAAATCCAGCACAAGGCAGTTCATAGCTGAGAGCCCCTTATATCTGAGTAACGCTACTCTGCCACTTTCTGTACACGGGACGTAATTTAGGCCAACTGGTACACACAGACACAGTGAAGTCTAATAGGCAACATCTATTGCATTGACGTTTCTAACCTGGGCAGCATAGTAGCACACATTTGTTTTGTTCGTGAGTTTTTCGTTTACATTTTTTTTGGTATTTTTTTACATGAAGTTGACTATAAGAGAGAGAAAAAAACAAACAGAACAATATGTAATAATCAGCTGAAAGTGAAGCTAATTACAATTAAGTTCATGAAATGTAATCACCTGTCATTCTCCATGGTTTTTCTTATCATGGGACACATTCTTTCTTTAATTATTTTCTTTTATACACACTTCTACAATTTAAAAAAAATAAATTCATTTTAATAATATCATAACAAGAGTCTCTGCCATATGAAAAACCAACTGGAATAAATTTATCTTCTATATCTTGAGTGGGTGCATTGTCAATTTTCAGGAGAGATGAATGTTTAAACAAAATTAGATAACATGGGCATCTTACTTCATGATCTATAAGCACTTACTGCAGTCTATTATATTGGATCCACAGCTTGGATACTTTCCTATCATTCTATTCAATGAAATATTACTCTTAAGTCATATTTGTTTGTTTTCACAGACTTAAAATAAAATTTAAAAATATGAAAATCTCCAACTTACTTCACACACACACATATATATATTATTAATAATGCTTTACCAATGTACTAGAAGAGGGAGAGATTTTATGAGGGGAAATGTGGCTCAGTAACCACGACGTCTGCTCAACCTGGGCATGGAATAACTAAAAGTATTATCCCAGAATTTGTTAAAACCATGAAGACCACAGGAAAGCCTAGAATCACTGGACTGCATAAAATACCACAAAATTGAGCCATTGTACGTGTAGAACTAACAAATTATTGAAACCTGTTATTCTTCGCATAATACAATACACCCATAGGCATATGAGTGTTTTCTGTCTATGATCCGAACTCATTATTTATTAGACTAGAATTATCGACATTTTATTCTCAATTAATGGCTGTAAAAGGATCAGTCCGATGTGGTTTCAGCGTGCATCACAAACATCGCAGCCGATTTCACTAGGTAACATTTTTATTTGATTTGATGTTGCAACACTGTTCCACTCAGTCTGTGAGTTGTGCACTAACATCAGAATCGACCGACTGCTTATTGGTTAGAACTGTATTTAGTTTATGAATGGTGCAAGTACAGTGTTTTGAGAGTCCCCATTGCACTTAACACAGAACTCAGGTGTACAGTCCAACAGTTTGACAAACTTCAAAGAATGGTGTGTCAACCTGCCGCACAGTAACAGCCATCCCACGCGTTGCATCAAATTAGATATTTTTAGGTTTATTTAATCCAGTTTATAAACTGCATAGATTACACAGTGTCAAGTCAGAGGAGAATTTGGCAGGAAATGGTTGTGGCCTATTTAATGTACTATCTCAGTACTTTCCTGGGTGGACTGAGGAAAACCACTAAATGTCTCGGAATCAATACTGGATCTTAGAAATATGAAATGGGAGTGCTAACCATCATGCCCTGATGTCAGACTGTTTCAAAGTGACTTCTGACCCTGAAACTTGTAAAATTTAGACTTTTAATTGTTAAGACTACTGGAATCAATGTTAGATAAAACAGAAACTGGTAAGTAGCTGTATCGTCATGTGACCCGGTCTTCTGACTAGCGGACTTTGACCCAATTAGCTTTTACCAAAGTAAAAAGAAGTCTGTAGCTTTCTAACATTGTATTAACTGAGATGATTGGCATTCAGCAGGGAGGACAGACTGGAACAGGTTATCTCACTGACGTACGTCAAAAAATTTACCAATCTAATCCTGTCAAATGAAGAATGAGATGGCTGTAGCTCCATAAGTATGCATACTTTCAACTCAGTTTGACCACCTCCCACGTCTATATACCTGTGCAACCACAACAAAAGCAAAACAGTGACCCTTGCATCACTCATCACCAGTTTACGCACTGTCATGTCACAACACTGAGAAGACGAAGATCACTCACCTACAATGATGGCTAATATTACCAGACCGATCACTCCCATAATGATCATCATCTGGAACACAAAGGAAAACCCACATAGCGATCATCAGTCTTGTTTTGTTAGTTCTCATTTGCTACTCTTTCAAAGGATCCGTGAGGTTATTTCATGTACCTTGAGATTCTGCAGCCAGAATTTCCTCTTAAGTTTTCCAGCCTGCTGCTCAAACTGTGATGCCCCCTGCTGCAGGGCATCTGAAACAAAACAGAACAACCAGACTGCATTTCTCTTGCACTCCAATTACAACTGCTTGCAGTGTTTCAGAAAATAAATGTTTTGAGACTTGTGAAACAAGACCTCAAACTTATTCCAGTACTGCAAACAACAAGCAACAATTTGGAGCTGGCGTAGCTGCGAGAACAGCGACTGGCATTCAGGATTTTCATCTCCACCACCAGATCCACCCTGCCTCCTGTCTGACAGGAGAATCCAAAAATGCATGAAGAAAGGCATTTCTGTTATTGCCACCATATTTCTTCGGAGCATTCGGAGGTTCGCTGTCTGTTTGACCTCTCAAGGAAGAACAGTGAGAGGTGCAAAGCATCACAGTCTCATCAACAGCATTTTCGATGCTCTTGTTCTGTTTAATTTTTCTCCTTTTTATGCAAATTTGTTCAACTCGACACTTCCTGTTTTCTAATCTGTTGCAGTGTGAATGTCTACTTTCATGGTTTTAAAATTGTTTGTGTTTTATCCTTAAGTTTTGCTATCACTGGGTATCTCCTTAAAGTTTTAAAACCTACAGTTTTTTTTAAATTAACAAAGTATCTGTCCACTGCACACAAACACACACCGACCTGCCCGATCGTCCAGCTCCGACAGCTTCTGGTCCCTCTCGAGCACCTTCTCAACATTTGTCTTCATGATGTCCACTACCTGCAGCAAGATAACAAACAGGTGAACTCAGTGGTACTCTACCGCATTGCCGCAACTACCGCGAAGCAGAAAGTTCTTTGGGCTCACTTCATCGACTTGTGCCTGCGTCTGCTGTAATCTCTTCTGAGCTGCAATCTGCTGTGGGGTCCGGGGGCCCCCAGCAACAGCTCCATCCTCTCCAGGCTGTAGGCTGCCAGCGCCAGGACCACCTTCACCAGACCTGCACCGCGGTAGTACCTCAAATTAGGCTACAGGCTATGACCACTTCCTTACACATCCTTTCCAATTCATTTATCGTCCTGTCATCTGGAAACATAATTTCTGAGCTACCCATAGCGTCGTTAAATAAACCCAAAAATCACATGGACTGAAAAATGAGCGTCTTATGCCACTTCTGCGTTGATAACTGCGTCGCAAACATCCATGCAAGAATTAATGTTTCAAGGAATGACATCGAATCTGGGAGTGGAGTGTTCCATGTATATGTAGGCATGAATTGACAACAAAATATTGCTGGGTAAGTCATGTTTTAGCTCCGAAACTATTCAAAGTATTTCGATGAAATGTGGCACTGAGGGTCTACACTAACAGTTAAATGCAACAAAATTCGTGCTGGTACTTTTAAACGTTTATAAACCTTCTCAACAACGGCTCTTCGTTCAAACGAGTTTGTAAACAGCATAAAGTTTAGACCCAATTAGAATCTATGACTTGCATTTATTTTTAGACATCAACTAATTTTCTTCCCACGGATTTAGAGACCTTTAGTCAAATGCAGAGTGATTCAATGTTCTGTCGCCAAACGTCAGGAGGCAGTTCATGAGGAAATCTGGAGAATAATTTCGTCTGATTCCTTTGCATGTTCGCGTGGTGGGGCCTTAGTAATGTCACAACAACGGGCTCGCCCGCGGCTCTGACGACGACGCACGAGTACAATCGCGAGTACCCACTACACGATCACACATTTGCGTTGAGCCTAATTTTGAAACTAAAACAGAGAACAGCTAATTACCTTAGCAACCCCGTGAAATTAAAAGTATTAATAATATATTGAATGTAAATAACTAAATGTATGCATGAATGGACAATTATTTCATTTTCTTCAGAAGTTGGGAAACGTCATAAGGAGGGTGACGAGTCGAACAATGACTGACGTAAATTTTCTGCTCCAAATTATCTCCCTAGCAGCCTTCGGGGCTTGACTTATTCTGCGCATGAGACACTCGGAAATAGACTTAATAGCACTCAGTTAATTTATTCTGCCCCTAATTCAGTCGATAACGGTAAGATCAGTGCTACCTCGCCATAAAGAGCTCAAAATTATACTATGCGTAAAGAACGCCTACAACATGTAAATGCACGCAGACATTCTGTGGGGTTGGGGGTTGTCGTCTGATTCTTCACTATCGATCGGCTTCAGTTGTATGCGCCCATTACAAATCGCTGTTTATAGTTCAGTGCCTTAGAAGAGTTTAATAATTCTGAAAAAAAAAACAATGAACAACAACAAATTGGAACTGTGGTGAATACACGTGACGTCATGTCCTCGCTGCACAGCCTTGCAACGTTTGATAAATCGTGTTTATGGGAACCATTACTTGGCTCGTATTAAATCCAGCAACTCCCTGACCTCGTAGCATTACAGAAGTTTGTTTCAGATAAAAGCTGCAGACCTTAATTTGAACTACACGTATTAGAATGCTACGAAAGAAAAGTAAATTTTTCAGACGAGTGGACAAAAATTGTGATGTACCAGATTGGATACTGATATCATACGTAATAAAATATTTGTCCATAAAATATAAGATTTATGAAATGCCAAGTGCTCTTGAAAGAACATTGAGAAGTCCCGTCTTTCAGGTAGGTCACTTCCCAGACAATGTACTGTCATCTAATTACTATCAAAACTAATACAATTTCAAACGTAAATCAGAACGATACTTAAATATTGGATGACTGCAGCAAATTGCAGGCAGTCAGACACCCAAATAACTTATCTACTTTAAATAACCTGAAACTTCATTACGGTTTTCAAAAGAATGCCACCAAAGACACTATTCCAAACCAGTGCAATTTTCATAACCCATTTTCTAGGATACATTTTAATATTATTTCACCATCTACGTCTAGATTTCGCGAAGTGGCCTATTTATTCGAGTTTTTTTTTCTTTTTACTTCAAAATTTTCACCTCAGCACTTCACTTAATACATATTCCATCCTCAAAATGAGTGAAACGCCCATAAAAAATAACAGGACACGTACAGTTTGAAAAGTTGCGTTGTAATCTTAAAGCTTCCAGCATGAAAAATGGGTAAATCATAAATCAGGGCAAAAACTGCTTCTGACCTCCCCTTTGAATGGTTCACTATGCAACCCGGAAGACATTGCTGCCCCACTTATGACGTTCTTGACTCAAATGTCATTGTAAAGGCGTAAAGACTGTTTATGCGGTACTCTTCTTAGAAAGGAAATACCAAGGCGTTAGTGTAACTGCGTTAACTACGGCGTAATTGATACAATTTTACCATTGTTTAATCTTCTTACATCATGAAATAACTATGTAACAACATGGATTAAAATCCGCCCCTCTTCTCCGCGAAGGAGAGAAATCAAATTCCTTTCTTGTACGTACAACAACACAGAGCTCGCAAATCCACTAGAAGTAATTACAAGTAAGTAGAAGTATTGTTACTTACATGATTCAGTATGACTCTTGCTTGAAAACTGTAAATCTTTGCCTGCCTGAATATCCCGACTCCTAGTATTGACAATTCCAGTCTTTGGTCTGCAAAACTATCGACTTCCTACGAGATATCGCGCATGCGTAATCATTCCGACTTTTAGCGCGTGATTCCGAAAATTTTAACCCGATTTCAACAAGTCACGTCTCTGAGAGACCGAGATCTCTGTTTCGCCAATTTATATCTAAAATTTAAGGGGCGAAATGCTCTTCAGATATCCGCGGTGAATGCCAACAATGAGCGATATGTCAAATAAGAAGAATGCGTGATGTACCATCTCGATAAGACAATCGACTGCATTCCTGTGTCGACAATTGCGCTGCGGACATTTGGGTGTGACGTCATCACATGACGTCATATGATTCTTTACCCCGCCGCTTAATTTTGGTCAATACCACAAGCAGGTCTGGTGCATGGCAACGAAGTCCGGCCAGGATAAAACGGAACGGTGTAATCCACATAAGATCTGCCAATAAATGGATCCAGAACCGGATATTATCCAGGTTAGTACAATTGCATTGTTTATGTCTACATAGACACAAATTAATAACAAAGACGCTAAATATTAAAGCAGTCTGCATTTCCAATTAGATACAACTTGCCGGAATCACCCATTGTTGTTATGCACCAATTCTGTATTAAATGTTCTAATAGAAAGGCTTGTTAAAAAAAAGGCTGTAGCTAGAATCTACTTGTTTGCCTGTCAGTCCGTCTGAAATGACTCGACGGATTTTCACGAGACTTGGTATTTGAAATCTACAATGAATTCGCCTGGTAATTATAAATTTTGTCCCCTTCTTCATGTAGCTCCACACTTGCATATCTCTAATTGCCAATTACTGCATTTCTCGCCCCCTCCACGCCTTTCCACGTCTTAACTTGGCCTTCCCAAGTTGAATTTTTTATAAAATATCTGAACGTTAAAATCTCACCCCAAAACCCAATTCACCCTTCGGATTCGTCATACTAGCAAGGTGAAGACTGTCTTCTGGGATGATACGCCATGTAATCTGGTAGATATTGACCGACGTTTCAGAGGTTATTAGTGCCTCCATTTATCAGGCTCCGGCTACATCATCTCCTTTGCTCTAGTTGGCTAAAAGACGAGAAAAAGGTGTCTGGAATCAAACCCCGGTCGTCCAGCCATTGAACCCATCGCTGTGCTGCTATCCGCATTCGTTGCTACGCAACCAAACGAACTCGCAAAGGACCCTGGCTGAACTGAAATTAACGCCAGCTTCCAACTTGCCTGCACTCAGTTCGTCCAAGTGTGTAATTATGCATTTCAGCACATTTAATGTTTGTTTCTGTTGGATACAGGGGTCGACAACCTGCGACCCGTCACATGATTTGGGTATGCGAGAAGGACAAACAATTTCCACTTCTGAGGAACGCCGGCATAAATATACCTAAACGAAATAGCGAAACAATAACAAAACAAAATTAATCAAACAAACAAGAATCTTTTGGATTTAGATCTGTAAAGTTAGAGTCGCGTTGCTTCGCATAATTACATTGTTGCGATGTTCAAACCATATGAAAATCAACAATACAATTGAAAATACTGTTGTAAGATGTATCAAATTTTCATAAAATTAATCGTAAATGCATTATTAATTATTTTGTGCTGTCCGTTGTAATAAAAAATGCTATCAAATAAGATATCATTCGTTGTTAGAAAGTGGAATATCTTATGCAGCTAGACTTCCATTAGATTTTGTTTTATTATATTTGTCTTTCTTTTTTGACGTAAATACGTCTAAACGGGTCATTCGGCAAAAAGGGAAACGAAAAAGTGTAACTTCATTGTTATGTTACCTAAGAAACGTCATCTGTTTACTCGGCACTGTTGTATTAAATTACTGCCGTCAACAATCCGCTTTCGTTATTGCGGAAAGAGCTCAGCTGTGAATCGCTTGTAGAAGAAGTGCGTCGTAGAGTAGATAATTTTTGTACTGGTAAAAACGTTTTAGAATATCACAGGTACTTATCTTATATAAGAATTATTACATTACATTACAGAGACGTATTTACGTCCGATTCTCCGGAACCGTGGTTCCACTGTCAATTTTTATTAATTCATTTTTTGCTGCTCCGTTCCCCCCTCTCAATTTTGCCTCATTAGGCTGGCGCCTAGTTTGCGAATCACATGTAATTAATAGAATAATTAAGCTTGTATTTTCTGTTCACCGTATTCAAAAGAGCCCGCCAATGGTCCCTCTCCCATGGTGGAGATAAGTAAGATGTAGGCATATGATCGTAGACGACTAACAACCCGAGCATGACGTCATCTCACTTGATAAAATTAAAATTAAAACTGTGGTGAATGTCTGTAAAAGTTAGATAAAATGTATTTGTGCAACTCATTCTTCATGTTTATTCAAGTTGGTATATAACTTCTTAATTTTGTTCCCTTTAAATAAATTACTCATTGATCAGTTATCGATGTTTAGTGTCATAGGTGAGCTGACAAACTTCACAGTCACGACATTATAACATTTTATTCTTTCTTTTTATAATGTGTTTTTCTTCCAATTTACAAACTCAATTTCTCAACAAGAACGACACCACAAATTTTAACATTCAGAAATTGTTCTTATGTATACTTAATAGTGTCTACAATATCTTTATCTATGAGCATGGTGTATTAGAGTATGAAGTTGATCCATGGTATCATGGAATCTCAACTAACCTTTTGATAGAACTGGCCGCATGAGTTTCCAACCATGGTGAGAAGACAAAGAACTAATTACTACGTGAAACAATGCGCGTGTACTTTCATGTGGTATACCTTGTTGAAGCTGTATGTGTATTTAAAAAATCGTTTACATTTTATGTTTATTTTAAATTCATATATTATTATATTTGTTATAATGGTTGCATGAAAATTATTTGAGAGCTTGTGCAATCTTAATGAAGTATTATCCGCCCTTCTACTTCAGTTTGTAATATCAGTAAACGCCAACTGTTTTACATTAAATAATCATATCACATTGCGATATGAAAATCAAAATATGCATTGTTCTTTTGTTTGGTTACGCCTTTGAAAGTACATGATGAATTCAATCAAGTTTACTCCCACTTCTTGCCTAAACAGTTGTCGTCGCTCTATGACGTCACCCGGAACTTTATCGGTCAGCCGTAATTCATGAACGTCCGAAGGGAACACGAATAGACAGTATTATTGTATAAGGTCGGAGAGCATCATAGGTCACAGAAAATAGATCAGTTGTGTAAATAAGGGTGTGGCAGTGTATTTCAAGTGCAGCTGTAAAATTTATAGTTGAACCAATCAAAAAGTTTTCGCTCTGAAAGGTAAGTTTCACACCCTTTTGATCTTTCTCCCTTGTGCCTGACAAACGTCACCCACAAATATTGCAGACGTATTTATAATATCATACCTCGGTAATTAGATTCTAACAATAACCGTTCTGTCTGAATTTTTGTTGTACAATTACAGGATCGTAAATAATTAAAACGTTGGTTCACTATCTGCTTTTGTACGATGAGCTTATCAGTTTTGGTCATTGACAAGATGTAGTCATCTTCATGAAGATTGTCTAGTCAATTTAGTTAAGAAATATGCTCTTTGCGAAAAAATGTCATTGAGTGCAATTTATTAATGGTGTAGCATTTGGGTTTTTCAGTTGTGTCAGAGTATATTTCTGTGGACAAGGCCCAATTTTTTTTCACAGGTTCACCAGAATGGACAGCGCAGGAAGATACTCAGGGAATGGGGATGATGGGGTGGCCGGTGCTCAGAGCAATCCACAAAACCATGCTGCCCAGAAACGCCTTCAGCAGACACAGGCAAAAGTTGAAGAGGTACATTTGAAACCATGAATTTGGATCTAAATTTTAGTGGTTTACAAGCTTGCAGTAGTTTGATGTATGGTTTCTGCTAAGTGTCCTGGAGAAAACTGTCAGCATTTCAAACATTACACTTTAGTGTCCAAAAGCCATACACAGCTTATCTATATTTTGTAAGTTTGATATTTGGTCTGACTCAGAACATAATATTGTAATATAATGAGCTACATGTAGGCCTATTGTGATGCATAGCACTATGAGGAAGTCTTCTGCCTTCTGTTAGGTTAATTATGAAGTGTGGCTAAGAAAATATTTGATCATAGACTTGAACATATTATATTCTGTTAGTGGCTGAGGTTGGTATGTGATTTTGATTGATGAATTGCATTAGCAGGAAACTCTAATGCTTCCTTGTAGTGCATCACTGTGTTGTTGTCCTGTAAGTGCAGCCTTTGTGTTGTGTAACATTATCATGCAGATTCAGTCATCTTCCATGTGTGTCATTGCTTGAAGAAGTTATCAGTGGACATCCAGATGTAACTACAATAC
>NW_019059577.1:523385-542506 GCF_000696155.1 Zootermopsis nevadensis
CTGAAAATTATTAAATTTTATTACACCGATTCATCCACAGTTGTGATGCCAAATTATAAGTAAAGATGATTATGAACTATAAGCAGATGTGAATCTCGAATTAGGTCACATTAAAATAACTAGGCAGAAGAGACTGAGTAAAGCATAAATTGTCAGTATGGATACCAGTAACCTATTGAAACTGGGTACATCCCAAATAAAAGTCTGTAGTGTAATTTCTGCACCATCAAACGTACATCTGATAGATACACTGTCTGTGATGTAACCAGCATTACAAGACAGCAACTACTGTCATACAGTGAGGTATATACTGCCAGAACACAACACGCGGGCGTACCTGTATATCGAACAGATGTTATCGAGGCCCCCGCAAGCCACGAAACTGCCAGAGGGGGCATAGGCACAGGTCATGACCCAGCTTGATCTCAGGGGAATGGCGTGCACTTTGTTGGTGGTGTAGCTGTCCCACACGATCAGTTTTCCATCTTGCGAAGCAGACACTAAGTTCCTGCAAACACTAAAACATTGCATCAAACTGCCCATTACTTGAGAGAGACTCCGGCCCGGCAGCCCGCCGCCTGCCCGTCAGCCGTGCATCAACGACTACAGCGCATTCACTACTTTCCACCAAAGAGATGCAGAGAATTCTTACACAACAGGAAAAGCATATCATTACATTGGATACATGTGTTCATGCACGAATGAATCCAAATTTCAAATCTGGAGAAGGTCCTCATAATTATGCAGCACCATAGCCATGCAATTCTTCTTACATATGCTATAAGCAACATGTCATCCCATGCATATAACCTTGAAAAGAAGTTTAATTTGGAATACAGGTACAGCAAATGACACTTCTTAGTAGTCAGCTGACCAAGAAATTCAATGTCATAAAACTCGGGAATACAATTCATGCCGTTACATGTCGTTTCTCTAAAACCAATTCTCATATTACACTCCTATCAATGACCTGCAAATAGGTTTTCCAACCAAAGTCTTGCGTGAATTTCTGAACTCTCCAATGTATAAAATATCAACACGTGTTCACGTCACAATCGAGCAGAAGCTGTTAGGTGGTGGACAAGCCACATGTCAACATAACCTGAGTCACAACATCACTTTTGGTCATGATAACATCCCCCATCCCCTCCAGACCCAAGTGGTCAGGAATAAATACTTTTATGTATTTATGACTGATTCTCAGTTCATGTAATGTCATTTTCCTGACTTCATAGGTTGTATGGCATCAAATGAAATGGAAATGAATAATAAATTTGGAAGGCAGGAGCCTTGGCTTATTAATTGATGTTAAAGCACGTGATACACTCCTTCCATCACTGCATCTACAGAGAGACTGAGGAAAACCACAAAACATTCAGGCTGACCACCCAGTCCCAACAGACTATAAAGCAATAAAGAAATGGTCACAGTCAAACATAAAAGACAGAGTCAGTTCTGCTGACCTCCGTATGGAAGCCTCGTGCATTATTTTGACTTGCCACGTCATGAGCCCGCGTAAGAGCCTTCGCTACAGCACAAAGACAAGTCTGAGGAACATGGCGAATCAATTTCACTACATATGAAACAAAAGAAACAAAAGTACTTACACTCATTCTACATGCAACAGGCTTGGCAGAGTAACTTGGTACTAGAAATTCGAAGACCTGAACATTTTACCTAGCAATAATCAAACATTCCTGATACTTAAACCAGGCACTAGAATGGGGATATCAATCACCAACCCTCACAACATCTCTCCCTCACTTTTCAAGAAGTTTTCAGACCAAATAACCTCTTCACTTCAAATTTCATGTACGCATTTCTCATCTCCTTCACACATGGTACATGGCCCACCCATCTCATCCTCCTTGATTTGATCATCCTGATACTATTTGGTGCAGAATACAGACTACGGAGATTGGCTCCTAACCAAATCTAACATAATTCAATGAATAAGGCATTGCTACACGCTTCAAGGTGAACAGAGAATCGTCAGGCAGACAATTCAATCTTCCACTGCCAATCATCATTCCACCAAAGCTCCATACTCATCTATCACCACATCATCACGCTACCAAGCCTCTTTACATTTACGTCATTATGTCTGACGAGCATGCAGCAGGCGGAACGAGTCAAAGGAAAGCAAGCACTCAGCTAAGAGTCACACACAATCTCCAGTTTACCTAGAGTCTGAACCCCAGTGCATGGCGTAGATCTTGGCAAGGTGGCCCCTGAGCGTCCGTCGCGTACGCATCTGTATCCGCCCGATGGGCTCCATGTTGCTGGTCGCCTGCACCAGGCTCGTGTCGCATGCCGCTTTCCTCGCGTCCTGCAAGAGACGCACATCAGGCTTCAGTGGCGATCTCCCACAATACAGGACCGAGAGAGACAAAGTAAAAGGAAACACGACGACGCCGCCTCCTTTTTCTTCTCGATCTTTACCAACAAAATTCTGGAGAAATTTCTTGTCTCCTTCACACAGGCCACTTCAACCTCCCTAAATTTACTGCATCTGATATGCACAATGAAAGTAAAAATTACAACCTATTCACTTGCTAACTTATGCAACTTCTTACACTTCAGTTTTTATTTCATTATCATGCAGGCTAAACACACATATCATTATTCCTCACCCACTCATTCCTACACAGTTCACCTTCATAAATTTCTTGATTTTAATTTGGACTTTACGCACAATAAAGAACACCCAATTGTCCAAGCACCAACTACAGAGCTCCAGCCATAATTAAAACAAATGCAATGTACAGGGAGACTGTGAAAGACCGTAGGACACCAGAATCACTATTCCACAGTCTCTACTAGGACAATGCTACTGAAGCTGTATTAATTCAGTCTGTGCACAAAGAATGACTGAGAAATACCATGATCACCTAGAGGCACTGCTGGCCAAAGTCTGTGTTGCAGCCTACATTGATTTAGCTGCGCTATTAAAGAAATACACCAGCAAATAATTCATGAGTACACAGTGCCATTAGCTTTAAAAACATCCTTACATTGTTTTCAGGTCGCACTGAGTAGAGGGTAGGGGGAGGGGAGGGTTGGTTAACTGCCAGCAAGCCCATTTCCTGGGGCTTTAAAATACTTTCGCCACCTCCCTTCTCTCCCCCAATGCACGCTTCCTGTACTCTGGCCAAGCTCTAATTAATACAGTGCAGGGAAAAGAGAATGACACATGTCAACAACGCTTATTGCAATCAATAGAGAGGCGTTATTTTTAATCCAAATCCACAGAGCCACAGTCCGTTCTTGAAAATCAAATAGTCAAAGAGCCTGCCACAAAACCCCATCCTAAGCAAGATAAATCAAGATCTGTTTGAATATCATCCTTCCATCTACATGTACGCATGTGTCATCTCAAACATGCATTCATCTCATCCTCCTTGATACGATCACACCATAACAAATTTCGTAAAACTTACAAGTTGTGTAATTTTCTTCATTGTCAATTCTCTGCCTCAATTGCTTTTGAGGGGCCAACCTAAACTAAAATGAAGTTGCACTCGCACCTAAGCATCGCGCCTTGGAAGAAAACGGGTGGAGCAGGACACATTCTTAAGTAACTCCAGTACTCACTCGTATGGCATTTTTTAATGTTTCTGCTTCCTGCCGTAGGCTGTCCAACTCATTCATACTTGCTCAACACGCACGGGATCGGGCAGGAGCTGCAACACACACAATTCCTGTTAAAAAATGTTCAGGTACAAGACCGGAAGATATTCCAAGCTGCCGCCACCACGGACATAAAAATGTGACGATCGCATCCCAGTGACATCACCGTCGGCTTTGCTGTTACTCTGCCGCATTGTGAAAGAAAGGTTCATAACTTAAGTCTCTTTGTTCATGCCTCTCTTAAGCTTATAAAGTTTAATTCTGTGACTGCGAAACTGTCCCTCACAATTTGCGCATTTTTAAAGACACACACGAGTTTTATGATCTCAAAATAAATTTAGTCTTCAGATTCTTTAAATTTAGAGTTGGCAGTAACAAACACCGACTAGTGAGTACTGCCCTAGCAATTGGTGAAAGAAACAGGTATAAACAGAGTGGCTCTGTACGACAACTCACCTGCAGGCCTTCACATTGCACGAACTTTCAAAATGGGAGCTACGTTAGTGCTATTTAAATGCTTCGCATGTCAGAACACATCTGCGTTAAGAATTGTAATTAAGTCCGATACAGTGCAGCGACATTTTGTGTCCACTGGCTGTACAGACTAATCCCTGGAATAATCAGTTATAAAAATAATGTATGACAATTTCTAAGAGGACAAGACGTACTCGGGTAAGAAACCACCTACAATTCTTTGGGGAGAGAGTCAGGTTATTATTTGGTGCTACACAAGTGAGAGAGGAGGAAAAGAAGAAGAAAAGAGAAAAAATCATCACTCACCGACTACTCCTTCAGTTACCTGTCGATGTTGTAACTACAAAACTTTGGATAATGGATAACGTACTGCCGTTGAAAAAGGACGAACATTACGATGGATAAAATCACTTGAAAATCTTTACTAGTACGTGGATACAAAAATAACAAACAGGAACAAGGTTCACATAAAGAAAAGCAGGCTGCCTATTCACACTTCAGAGCTTCATTTAGAGGCCCCCCCCCCCCACACACACCATGAGGTCAGTTTCCTTTCACCTTCCACACACATCCACACTGTTCAGCACGGGTTCAATCCCCAGAAGCAATATTTCTCCCTTCACTTACATGCCCCATCTAAAATGGCAGAAAACAGACACTGCAAATCGTTTTCGATGGCATCACGTAAATTCAAAACAACGCAATTTAAAAGAAAGAATGTGCAGACGGCTGCGGTATGGAGTAACATGGCACAGGCTTCAATCTCCAAGGACGAGACAGATGGAGAGGGCACAGACAACAGAATGAGAAAGAAATGCAAAACAGTCCTGGAGGATAATATTAAACTGGATATTTGAGAGAAAGGAAACGAGGTTTGCGATGAATTAAAAGTCCAATAACGAGTATTTTATGAACACGCCGATAAAAATTCGGGTTTCACAGAAGAAGGGAATATGTTGACTGAGCGTTCAAAGTCTGACTACTGCACGCGGTGTATTCAGGTGCCAGCAATTCTGTCTGTTTTTCCGGAGCAAAATGGAGACCAGGGTTCCGTCACATCTGGGGATCAAACACTGCGCCTGCCTCTGCCATCCGCAGAAACGACGCACACTGAGACGCAGCCTTTCAAGTTATTGATCAGCCGCGGCGCCCGACCGACTGTCGAGACGGTCCATCCTCCAAACAGACGAAATCACCGATCGCTTGTTTAACGACGACACACCAAGCAGCACTCCCAACACGCAGGAGCACAGCGTCCGCAGTTTCCGAAGACTTAGTACTGATTAGCACGGACTAAATGCATCACAGCCGCTGGCTTCTATCTCAGTGCTGTTAATCAGCTTCCTTTTCTCTCCACACCTTCGTAAACTCACACTCCATCTTATAAACCAAACGAGTTACCGAATGAATCCGTACCAGTCATAATGTTTGGGACGAACACAAGCGTGGAATTCAAAACAATTCATTCGGCCACGTAGCGTTTGGTGTTCACGGCAAACGCTCTGCAGCCACACAGTCAGCGCCCGGGCAACGAAGCCAGCCGAGGGTAGCGCTCGTGTTACGTGCGTCCTTCGGTTGACTCCTGCAGTTCCTTGCCCGTTACAGAAACCCGTTTAAGAGAAAGTCGCAGGGGAAAAATAAACAAAAACTCTGTTGGCGACGATCGAAAACAATCGGCGATGAAATCGTGTTCGCATGGAGCACAGTCCTACTTCTGAAGCAAACAGTCGCTCATTTGTTCGCGGCAATCCTCAAAGGTTCGTTGCCGTGCTAACAACAGCCCGCCCAATTCCGAGGTTCTGCGTAACATTTCGGCCACAACCCAACCCTTACGCCGGACCACCCCTTGTCAGCCGCCCACAAGCGCTTCAAACCTAAGCACCAATGGATTGTTGTTGCGCCGTGTAGACTGGTAGACATGAGGCGCTTGCTGCCTCCACCATCACGGAGGCAGTATGACCTCTGAAACGTCGGTAAACTTCTACCAGACTGCACGGCGCAACAACCCAGAAGACGGCCATCTTCATACTCGCCACCGCGAGTCTGGTCTGTGTTGGTTTTCTGGGTTGCAACGCCGTGTAGATCTGTGTGGAGATACCAGCGTTTCGGAGGAACATACTGCCTCCATGTTCAGCCGTAGTGTGATTTTTCACACTGTTATCAAACACGTAGTTCCTGGGAGAATCGATGGCCTGGAGAGCCTAGTTAAAACTGAGGAGGCTTTTAAATTGAAGGGAAGACACAGACGCCAGGACGGAATCACAACGTGAAGGGAAGAGACCACGTGGAATAATATTAAAATGGAGATGAAAGAAACAGGGAGCAGACTGGATTCATGTACCTCGGGTTAGGGAGGTAATGAACTTTCCGACATACATAAAATGAAGGGAATTTGCAGGCCAACTCAGCGACAGCTCCACAGAGATCTGTATCAAATTCGAACTAAGTCCATTGATCGACGAGGGACCCTTTGCTCGCAAAACGGATGGGACTGGGACGATCTGCTAAATTCCATTTCATGGAATGATACCAGAGCATCGTCAGCGCACGGCGTGTGACGTCAAAGAGATAAGAGCACCCAGACGAGTCCGTGTTATCGCACGAGACGGCCTGATACAGACCGAAGAATGTCGCCGCACCAGCACGCGATGGCGGCCCGACCCCCCCTCTGCAGGTCTGAACACTTCGCATTTGTTTCAAAGCCAAAAATGGCTGTGACGTTAAACAGCTCCTCAGGTCGCCCAAATGAAAATGCCTTCACGGGATTCCCCCGTTTCTCACAACAGCAAAACTCCTCCTATCTTTCTAACCGCAACACGCGTTTTCCTGGAGGCCCCACCGGACATTACGAAGTCCCACTGTTAACAGAACAGCATTAAATACACGCAAACGAATGTCAGCGAGACACTTGGTGCGATTTCTCTGTTTGGTTTCGACCTGCATCGTAAACAAATGCAGGACACGGAGATGAATAACAAAACTAACAGACGGACAAAGACACGATCAGAACTGGAAAAAGAAATTGTAGGGGTGGGGGGCGCCTTCGGAACATCAATGACGAAACCGACACACGTCATCTCTGACGTCACGGTGGGGCGTCGTGCCCTCCGAGATCGATACTTGCCGCGTTGAGAACACGTGATCACACACCTCCACAACCTGCGGGCGCTGTGTTTCGGGCCACTTTCGTAAACCGCCGGAAACAAGGGGTTCATCACGGCCAGAAATCACCCCGCGGTTCAAAGAGCCCGGAACTGAGACGGGTCAATCCAGCTCGCATCCTATTTCCGCTTTAATGTTATCATCACTTTCCTACAAATATTTTGAGCGATGCGTGCTAGATGCCCATTCATCCCACATCCAACAATTCTCAAAAATATTTTAACAGTACAATTCACGGATCTCAACTTGCATGTTACCACAGAGTGCCAACGATTATCATGAATGCGGTGGAGTTCCCTAAACGCCAGTGTGGGGATACGAACTCAAGCCATCGGCCACGAATCTCGCATGCACTGGCGAATTAGACAGCGGACGCCCGATCCTTACATCCACGTGTTCACCCTCTGAAGCAGACAGATCATCGGAATCGGGAAAAGCTCCCACAGCGTTTCTGGGCCCTCGCCAAAATATGGCCCCTGCCCTTTGCGAATGACTCCAGTGACGTCAGATTTGTTCGCGGCCGTCGACCTCTGACCTGCACCATAGTATCTGCTTCGCAACCACCCAGAGCAATTTTTTTCCCTCCGATGTAGGCCCACCGGTGCAACACAATTGCAGCTGAAACGTCGGGTTTGCTTATATTTGCTGCACCAAAACGCGAAAGAAATTAGTCTAATAATACATGGGAGAGACGATAAAATTCCGATTACTTTCACTGAAACTATAGGAGTTGATAAAACACGGATGGTAATATTACGTGCTGCATTACAAACATGTATTTCTCTATACAACGAAATAAGCAAAAGAAGTTGCTGGTTGAATGTTAAAGCAAGAGGTACGATGCACTTCAGAAGACCAACAAAACACTGACGTTGCATGAACAGTCGTCATTTCGAGAAGTTTTCCAGTCCGAAGAAACAAGATAAAGCAGACTTCAGGCTGACAGCTACTCGACGCCGAAAATTCTGGTAACTGTGACACAAAATCACCAAACACTTGGGCCACTTACCAGAAGAAGGGCGCAAAAGTGCCTTCATACGGGCATGAACGCTTTGGTGGTGAGTCCTCGCTCTGGCTGGCTACGTTCGCTTTCAACTGTCCGATTCACAGTACATTCTTAAGAGAGGAACAATTTCCTACGCTGCACCGCCATCTCAGTGCGTGGGTCTCTTCACAGATCACACTTCCAGCTGCACCACCACGATCACCAAATCGCCGATCTAGAATAAGCAATCATCTCCACTCGCTTGCTCACAACGCCACCGCGCCACGCCCTACTGCCAACTGCACGAAACTACGTTCCCGGCAGCCTTCGCGACACAAGGCAGATGGACGGGCCTGCTACGAATGTTCGTACTACACCGGGCTGCTCCTGAATAAGCTGATGGTCGTTGACGTGGTCTTCACAGCGTTCGCCCTTGGGAATACAGATCGCTACTGGCCACCGGACTCGCCCCACAGTTTTGGGCGGCCGAAATCAAGAAACGCGGATTGAAGGCAAGTCTTCGCCAACTTCGTGGTTCTCACGGCGACGAGTATGGAGAAGGCTGTCTCTTGCGATGTTGAACCATGTGCGTCTCAGGGGTACCTGCAGCCTCAATCATCGTCGCCCTGATCATGAAGCCAGTAAGCACCTCTGAAACGTCGGCAAACTTCTGCCAGGCGCTACGTCCCAGAAGACTGCCATCTTCACTACGTCACAACATCGTCAGACGGCAGAGATTAGAACTTCCGGAATTTGAAGCAGGACTGCCAACCAAATCACGACTCCAGATCCGCTACTGGTGGCAGTGAAGCTTCCGGAGTAAATCAAAGGAAAACTCCGGACCTGAAGGACTCCAGTTTCTGAAGTAGACCAAATGGCAGTGCGGATGTACTCGTTATAGCAACCTCTTCAAGGCGTCTGTCATGAAACTTCGTAATGGAGTGGGGTTAATTAAACGTGCAGAATTCTGATCGAAAAGGGGTTGGGGGCAAAGCGGGTGTTCATCGGCGGTCGCACAAAACTTTCGACTGAGTAAATGTTGAAAACCTGCTGTAAGACGCCTTCCGGGAGCGACAGCGTCCCGGAAGGCGGATGTTACGCGTTGCAGGCTGTGCAGTTAGAACTAAGGGCAAGCAAACCGAAACTGGGAGCCAGAGAACAAGGCATCCGCACACGAGCTCTGAGCTGATCCCCATCCCAGAGAATTCTGCCTCAGGCACAAAAAAACGTTCAAAGTTGCGCCATTTTGACTGACGTAGCGTCTGCTCGCCCGGCGTTCCTTCCCTCCCGTGTTCGCAAAATGACGACTTCGTCTCGTCCTACTTTCCCTGCAGCTGTGCAACTGCAGTTAATGAGGTTAAGAGGCGCGAACAGAAACGCACACGTGCGCGGATGAACACAGCGTTACAACTCTTCCTCTGTTTTCACTGACAACCCCTTAAACTGCTCAAGTGGGTCGACCACTAACAAGGAAAAAATGTCAATATGTCATCCCATCACCCTACTAACTTTGCAATCCATTCGTGTTTATTCTAAATTTATTTAACGACGACTTCAATTCGCTCCGACTCGATCGAAGAACAACACCTTGTGGGCCCGTCCATGCCTGCCTGACTCCTTGTCGCATTGTTCCAGAGTGTATAGGCAACCTGCATGACCAGGGGTCACCGTTGTGCAACAATGACACCCGAGGCCCCACTTCCACCACATACAAGAAGCTTACTTCATACTTCTTAGTCCGAACACTTGTAACTTGCATTCCATGAATCCATATTCCACAACTGTACCAAACAAATGGTAAACTATAGGTTTATACATGCAGGTCTTCTACATTTTACAAAATCTGAGACATAAATAAACATCTGTAGTGGATTACCATCCATCAGCGACAAGTGCAACACAGACCAGTCTTAATTTTGGTTCTCACAATCTGCCGCCAACTCAGTAAGTTCTCCTTTACTTAAAACTTGTACACAATCCGTATTAGACTGTCACACAGACAAGAAATACCGACAAACATGAGAAACGTCAGGCCAGTAACACAAATAAAAGCAATTACTACATACATCAAGCGAGAAAACAACCACATAAAATAGGGGGAAGGCAGGTGGTGATTATGGGCACACTTGGCGAAGACTAACGAACAAGATGCAGTGGAAAGAGGCATTAAACTGCCTAATACATAGACAGACATAAGAATATTACTAATTAATCAAATTCATATTCCAAATCTTAACCTTGTTCTCACCCTATGATTCTGAACTGATAAGAATTTCACAAATTCCTACATTTACATTTGCTGCCATGGTTACAGCATGTGGGCTTTAACATCAGGCAAACACATCACAAATTAATTCCATACAATGTGCATCCTAAACCCAAACAATGTAGGCACGCAATCAACCCAAAAGTGAAGTTACATACTGCATTTGTGTTCAGAAGGACATGTGATAAGCACACTTCTATCTAACTGATATTATCATCCTGTTGGGGTGACAAGAGGAAGCGACATCGACATGGAGGGGAGGGGGGGGGGGCAAATGTACTCTCCACGCTACAAACATTCCTTTACAAATCATTTTACTATAAATAAGCCACATAAAAAGACTTATTTTACAAGACAGCAGCAAAACTTCTAACATTTCCTTCATCACCACTTTAAGTTGTCCAAAATTTGACTTTATTCAGCACTCAAAATCATTAACCATAACCTCAAGGTCTCCTATAACATGGACCTCACAAGCCACCAATTTGGTTTACTGCGTATCGACACCTCATAAACTGCAAAGGCGCTTTAACATGGAATGACTATACTGTGATCGCGCTACATATTAAGGTATTCCTACATTCAAATTCATGCCCAGATACCAGGCAATGTGTGTTTTTCTCTCCCCTCAACTCCTTCACACAAAAGCTGGAATATACCTTAAAGCAGTTCGTGACCCATTAATTCCATAGCCTTTAGAATTCATTAATCATTCCACCATTTTGTGCTATACAGCCTGAGCTACTAACAGCACCATTAAAAAAGTAAATGGACAAGTATTACGCCACAACAAACAAAACTTTTCCTAATGTTCAATGCAATCAGCACCAGACCAGCCTGCATGTAATGCTGGCCACAATTAAAAATATTTCAAGCTTACAGAATTCAACTATTTTGCTCATACAAACAATATCTGAAGCAAGCGAAAACTATGCATTCTTCAACAAAGACTAAATGATGATATGACTATGAAATTAGCAAACTGAATTTTGTTAAAATTTGGAACCCAGAGCCTGTAAGAAATCTTGTCGTACATTTAATTTTGGTCCAAAACTGCTGCTGCAGATAAAACTCAAAATGGTGTCAATGATTATATAAAAATATGTACAATAAGATCTACCAACAACTTTTATTTGAAATACTTTGCAATCTTAAATATGTTTAACAAAAGATACAGAAAGATTATTTACCCCCTCAAAGAAAACAAAATTTTAGTGACTATGTTTGTCAGGGCAGCAGAAAGTGAAGACAAAGATCAGTAATAAATGTTAGTATGATTATATAATTTCCAAACGTAAAAAAATACCGCTCCCTAGAAATGTATATACTCTTTGAAGACACAAATCTTAAATATTTAACAGATTCAATGTATTTCATTCACTTTGTAAGTGGGCTTATTTCTGCCACACGACTTCGACACAACACAGATGAAAAACTGAACAGTATCTGCGACAAATCAACATTAACACCACAAACTTAGAAAAAAATCATTGAGAACATGTGCACTCCATCAGAGTACACTTCCACAACCTCAATGTTTTTTTTTGTAATGTTCTCTTTCACAATTTTATGATCTGTTTCTTGAACACTAAGTCAGCATGAACACCAATGGAAAATTCTATTATCACTAAGTACCTGACAAAGCATCTAACCAAAGTCCACTTGCCTATCAGCCTTTCAGAATCAAATCTATGTCTAGCTTTTGTTCTTCACATTTACATCATGCACTGTTCTCAATTTTGCACATTCAAATGTTCACACTCAAAGTAAAATTATTCCCTTATTCTGAGATCAGCCAAGTGCCTGGTCACAGATAGAGCCCCTAACTTTGGACTGAGGGTGCGGTAATGTGCTGCTTGGTCAGTGCTTTTGCACATCTCATGGGGTGGTGACAAATGAGTATGAAGCAAATGCGGAACAACAATTAGCAGGGGAAAACTGACCAGCTCAGAAAGGAACCTGCTTCGGTGCCACTTCAACCCACCATAAATTTCTATGAATAGTGAATGCTGATGTAGTACAAAATATAGCAAACAGATGTTAGCACCTACTCATCCCACTGTTATTAAAGCAGACATTCTAATTTTATAAAGAAGAATTAGTGGTAATTGGACTGGTGTGAAAAATCATGATGGCTGTGAAACATGAACAAAATATTTAACATTTCAATGAGTACAGTTTATGCAGACTAAGAATATTACATACACGTAATCATTATCATCTGATGGTCACTACACTCTAAAGGCTAGCTTTGTTCCTGTACTTAAAAACAATCTCATCAAGACATGGAGGGAAACCTCCAGGCATTCTTAACTGTGGTACCAGACAGAGAGAGGCAAGGAGACAGTTTCTAGTTCTAGCTGTTTTACCACCTGAATAAGCCCCACTCCTGCCCAGAATTAAGTCAAGTCATCCAGCATGTAATCAGTCACTCCCAATGACTGAGTCATCAATAATACGCCTAACACCTTCACGTCCATTTGATGCTGTTACTACTTTGTCACATCTATTGTAATATATCAAAAAATATATTTCCTAGACCTTGATGTATTACAGTGGGAGGAAGATGTTCAGTTTTAAAAAAATTAATATTATTAAATCACACTGGATAACTCAAATTACAAAAGTTTACTAAAAATCTGTTCATGCAAAGCAGTGTTATTACACGGATATACTTAATGTAACAGACATAATACATCAAAACAGATCCAAATGAAATTTCAGATATAATCACTAGCACAGTCAAAACACATTTATTTACAACACTAAAATTAATACCTTCATGTGGTCATAATCACCTGCACTGAAAATTCACAATTAGTAATTATGCACAACAACATGACTATAAAAGGCATTTATGTACATTGTCAGAAAGTTTACTCGCTGTATAACGTTCACAATTTTTTTAAACTGAAAAAACATACGGAACTCTTTATAAGTCTTAACAGGACACAACAGCACATTTCACTAACATCTGTACATGTCAGAACATCGTAATGTGGTCTCCAAGTCATGCAAAACCTGTCACACTGGACCTCCAAAAGCATGCAGATATTCAAACTGTGGTAAGATACTAATCATGCACACAAGAGGGAGGGGGGGGGAGGGAAAAATCTGTATTTAAATGCCATACCATTTGTACCACGAAATGAGTCAGAAATGCCAAATGATGCCACAGCTATTTCGAGTTACGAACTTAAAATGACAAAGAAAGAAATAAAATATAGTAATGTTGGAAACCAATGTAGGCCATTAAGATAATACTTCATAAAGCAATTGCACATATACTGTCAAATTAATTTTAAACTATGCAACACAATAACCTGCAGTACTGGTAGCAAAGATGTCCTCTAATCTATCCTAACCAATTGCTGAGAAAATGCACAATTATCAGTCACTATTGTTCTGGTTCTGTATTACCTAAACCTGCAATGAAATTTAATTCTAACAATACGAAAAATCTGTAACTACCAAGGGTCCCCACCCTAATTCTCAGACATCAGTTTTTGCAACTGCAGCTTGTGTTTCCTTTTAATAATGCTCAACAATTTATATGTTAATTTAAACAATGGCATGTTATGATTATTGATATTTCTGCCATTCCAATATTGGGTTTTCTCTATAACCTCACTTTAAATACAGAGCAACTGTATTCGTATGCAAAAACCACGGTTAAGGACTGTATCCTATTCAACACGCAATTCTGCACAGTCAATTTTATTTAAACTTTATATATACATACACTACAAATGTCAAAGAAATAAACGAAAGTGCAAACTTGACAGCATACAATTTTAACTATTCGGCCATGACGGTCTCTGAGCCTAATACGAAATGATTTCAGAACAACTTCATGCAAGTATTATGCATCACAACTAAACATTATACACCTGAATATTTGCCAAACACATATGCCAACATTAGGCAGTCCATAATTACAAGCATTAGACTGGATTTTACCTGGTATTCCAAAATACGTATATTGCAGACTGCCTGTCCCCCTCCGCCGATTGCAGACTACGATTCACACTTCACGAAATAACCAAACAAAATAATCGTAATACTCACATTTAAAAACGTCCCTGATGTTATTATGAGGGTCAGGGAGTCATACAACACAAATTTGAATAATAATTGTCTCTTAAAACTATTTTCTCGCAGCAACTGTTTACAGACCACTATCTGGGCAGGGTGCGGCTTCCCTCTATTAAACTTTGCAAACCCCGTAGCTGTATGACGTCACATATAGTACAATCGACTATGGCCGATACGGAATTGGAGAGGAAAACTTGAAATTACATAAATCGAAATCACTACAAAATTTAATAAATACTAGTATGATATTAGACGTCGCAGTCAAAGCAAACATATCGTGTTAACACTAATAGCAGCTACATATTTTTCGCAAACCTTCATTAATCAGAATTTACAGCAGAATTCGATATTCAACAGAAAATTGTAGTTTATCTCCTATACAAGTTACTAAATTCCGATTGTTTTCTTTACAGCAGAAATTCAGTTTGTCAAAATAAGATACCAAATATATTCATGTTTCTTTTTAATCTAGCTTTATTGTTTGCAATGACGTGAGAAACGCACACATACGAAATTTTGAAAACAAGTGGTTACTTCGATGGTGTTATAATTTATACAGTTTCCAGTGTTAAAAACGGACAGGCATATAAGGCCCATAATTTTAAAGGATGTTCTTTTACACTTAAATGCGCGGGTAAATGCCAATGACCTGTTTGAATGAATTTTCGACTTCACTTCATGTACTTCACACTCGTGCGAAGACATGCACGTACATAACGACGTGACGTCACTTCATTGGCCTCTGGTACGTTCTGAAATGCATCAAGAACATCCACGTTGGCAATTGGCCTGTCCTGCCATCTTTTAGGAGTACTTGGAACTATGTAGGTCCGTGAATTTATCGTCCGGTAACTGAATATACCCATTCAAATTTGATCCTTGACTTCGACAGATAATTTCAAAAATCCATAAAACTAAAATGCTAAACGAAACATAGAAATACAAAATGTATTCCCGTATGATACGCTAGTTTTCGTTTGAGTATGAACCTACTTTATCTTGACCCATTTCCAAAGCTATCGACATAGTAGTTCTTTCCACACCATCTACCATATATCATATCAAATTATTACAGCAATCTTGGTAGCCCTCTTTTTTGCGGATTATTTGACGTTATATTTGTTTGATACAGTAAAATTACGGTGGCCCGGGGGGGAAGGGATTGTGGTCTTTCTGACTAATATACTGGCATATACCAGTGTGGACAAGGAAAGCCATACAAATTGTTTCATAAATAAACCATTTTCTTGTAAATTATTCCTAATTTTATTGCTAAGTTTCATAATTTCTTTGGAGTATTTTGTATCTAACATAACCCTCAATACACTGAGAGCAGACTGTATGCATCATTTTATAAAAATAAATACTATTTCTAAATGCATTTTCTGTTCAGCAGAACTGCTGTTAGCAGCTAGTTTTTGATTGGGTTATGAAACATGCACGATGTAGACGAATATAAATGATGACAGATATAAAACAATATAAGGTGACTTTTACAAATGTTATTTAAGAACTTCTGGCAAGGTACCACTTTCAGTCTAGTACCAAGCTTTCTGGTATAAAAATTAATTCTAGTGCCCTAGCTGTTGCCATCTGTACAAAGATTTATGTCACCTTCCATAACTTCGAGTTCACTGGTGGTAAAACATTATTTGTGAGATGTGGTATTTTTTCTCAGCAAATGTCAAATTGGAGTAAGAAATGTAAAAGAACATGTTATGTTCATCAGTAACAAGACAAAAATTACATTACAATTTACACAATAGAAATAAAAGACACAAACAAGCATACCCTTAAAAATTATAAAGTAACTTTTACATAATTTAATTTGCATGTTATGCAAGTTATAATACAAATCTGAAACACACAATAAAAATTACACTCTTGCTTGTAACTTGGGAAGTCCCAAGTTCAAATCCTGACTTACAGACTGGATAAATTGAATGAGACTGTTGATGGTGGAATGAATGGCAAAACAACTGAAGGACTTAGAGGAAAACCTCCCTCTGAGGCACTTCACTACAAATCATACGTGGACTGCTCTTGGACTGAACCCAATTATCCGCAGTAAGGAGTTGGGAAAATCCTCACATGAAAGTGTCAGCTGATCGTGAAAGGGTAAAAGGAAAGTAGGTCTTACTAGTTCTTCCAAGAACTTAATTTTCAGAGACAAACACAGGGAACAACGGGATAAAATTAGTGAAGATACATAGGACACTCCCTTCTAAAATTTGAAAGTGATGAGCAAGACTTCCATTTCCATTGTCTGCCATCTGTCAACACGTTCTTTTAGCTCAACCAACTGAAACACAAGCATTTGCCATAGCTCATGGTCCAGCATAAAAATCTGAGGACTTTTCCAGAAGATACAGCCTACTAATTTCTTTGAAATAGTGACACCGAGTCAGCATTCAAAACTGAAAATACAAGCATCAACAGCCTGCCACAAAAGTGGGCAATAGTTCTGCTGAACAGCTACACTACACACTATGTCCTATGACTGACAACTCTGGAATGCGCTTGCAGCGCATGTGTACCAGTATGAGTCAACATATATCACAGCTGTGTGCTACACTTGAACCCTTACCTTGTAACATTGTCAGTCTTGCAAGGCAGCAATCAGTCATTTAGATAATCATGACAATTTTAAACTGAAATGCACAGTATAAATGATGACAATCATAGTCTTGAATTGTCCACGTTGTCTTCTATGTCTGTCTCGCTGGCTGCGGTGTTGCTGCTTAGAGCAGAGTCCATGGATGTAATGGTATCATTACTGTGAAGGTCACTAACCAGAGGCAAGTGTCCCTTTATCCCCGAGCCTGGGGGAGGGGTCAAAGTTATGTTTGGAGGCTGGTGTGATGGAACGTTCCCAGAGTTTGAGTCCTCGATTGCTTTCCGGAGCTGAAAACAAAGAACGTGTGAGCTCCTGATGTGAAATGCAGCAGCAGAATAACTACTCATGACCACAAGGGCCATAATCTCACCTCTTTGAGTGCCACGACTCCAATGAGTCTGCCGATAGTCGTGACATAAGCGTGGTTCACTCCCACCATGGAGAAAAGGGAATGCACCTTCAATAGGGAAGTCTTCTCCACAAGCTGGAAGGGTGCTGGATCAATGTGGCACTTGTCAAAGTTCACTCCCTTGTTCATCTCCTCCTCCTCCCACTGCTTCTGGTCCTCTGGTGACATATCGATCACTCGTTCTCGTGGCTAATTGTGTTTGAGAATAAAGTGGTCAGAGAAATTAAGTCATGGCATAATAGAGATAATTAATCAATGGATTTCACATCTGAGATTCTTTCTTTCTTTCTTGTGTTTCATTAAACACACATCATCTTAAAACTATTTATACATGTACAGGTCTCAATCAGGCATTTTATCTCAAGATCCAAAATTTTGTACGATGGATCAATAGAATACTTACCATGTGTTTCATATTACAAACTCTGTGTAAAGAATGCATAAAATGTGATTTAAAGTCGCTCATACCAACTGCACTTTCTTGTATGTCCTGGGACTAGCTGGGGCAGGTGGTGCATCAGTCAGGTCTGCCATTGCCACAGGCAAATCCATACCACTACCAACTCCAACCTCAGGATCAGGATTAACATCCTGGAGGGTCGCTGACTTCCGGAAGATTGCATCAAATGCCAGGCGGATCCTGTGTGCGAGCAGTCAAAACTGATGTCACTCTACTGGAGTATGGTGGCACTGTGACTCAGCTTCAGAGTCATGTGAAACAATAACAAATCCCATTCCAAGAGAGGTTATTTGTGTACTGAACTCATAAATAGCCATTTCTTTGTGATATTTTTCATTAAACAGTTTACTCATCCAAATCAGGGTTTTGCTGCATACAAATAAAAGATGGTATGTCACACAGTTACACGTTCACATTACAATGTTTGCATATCAGTACATGGAAATAAAGTCAGTTTTGGAATTCAAATTTTCTGTGTCTGCATATAAACAGAATATAGAACAATTTGGAAAACAAAACAATTATATGTTGACAAAGATCTGAAGTGGTTATCAAAAATGTTGCAAATAGGTTTCAGAATGTGCTGCTGTAATTTATTTTCAAATACGAGACACAACAGAGGTGCAGAAGATGTCTGAATATGATTGTGAACCATCTCCACTGCAATGCGAGTCACACAGACACCATGAAATAGTTTCAGTGTTCTAAAGAAAATGGTTCTGAATCATAACAAAAAAAAATCTCACACCTGAAGATGAGGGCAGACCCAGTCCTCAAAATGTTGTGTAATTCTGTAACACCAGACGACAGACAAAGTTGGAAAACAATCCAGCATCGTCAGAGCCCTTCAGAATAAACATGACATCATTTGTAGAAAATCTGACATTCACATGTCACAACAGTTTGAAGACAATTTCAATTTAATTTAATCTAATTTCCTTTAGTGTGTCAGGTCTGATTAAACTTGAGTTTATATTTGTGGCTCTGATGGCTACAACTCACCGGCTCTCTGCACCCGTCACA
>NW_019059577.1:542690-553409 GCF_000696155.1 Zootermopsis nevadensis
GGCTTGTCAAAGGGCTGAAGCTGCGCAGTGTGAAGGAGTTTGTTTTTTTGAGAATTGACTTCTTTGGTTGACTGCCAAACACTGGGTTGCACTGGAACATGAAAGATATACCGCCCATTCAGAAAAATGACTAGCTCCAAGGAACACAAAGCAAAGTAGGTATCTGAACTCATTAGCTATATAAACAAACTTTGCAACTAATATAGCTGGCAGCTGACCAGTTAATATCTGTCACATCAGAAACTAATGGTTAGATGCTACTTCCTTAGGTCCCTCACACAAAATCTGCTGCCCTTCCAGCAACACCCTTGCATCTAATATTCAAATTTGACCATGGTCCACTCACCCCATTGGCATCCCCTCCTACAAGATTACTGGGTGAGATCAGGGCGCTGGTGGAGTGCTGTCGCAGCTTCAAAATGTCGGGCGCAGGAATCACCTCAAATCGAGACGGTCGCCGCTGTCTCTGTGACTCTTCCCACAACTTTCGCTCCATCTCCTCCTTGGCTCTGCGGCAGAACAAACTGCACTTTTAACAAATGCACTCACATAAACGAACACTGCATACTTTTAAGAAATATTTCACACCACAAAACTTCAATTGTCTTCAGACTGCCCCCACTGCAGGGTCAGTCATGCGGTTACTGATCATGACTGAAAATATGAAAATATATATTTCTCTAAGTTCAGTTTTAATATTATCATCCTATATACATGACATGACCTCTTCCTTGAGGTTTCTTTATCAAAATTTTGCCAGCATTTCTCTTCCCCTGTGTGCTGAATGCCCCATTCATGTCATCGTCCTTGATTTATTAATCATGAAGCTCCTCTCCACTCTTGTTCTTGAGCTTTCCTATGTCCTATATCACTCAGTATTTCAGCCACGAAGCACCTACACAACAGAAATGGCTGAATAAATTCTTCTCACCTTTCTTGTGCTTCCTTCTGCCACTTGGCAGCCACCTGCAGTCGTCGCTCCCGTCCGATGTGCCGCTCAATGAGTTTGATGAGCTCCAAGCGCTGAATAGAACCCAGCAAGATCATGGATCCTGTGGATGAGAGGTAACCAGGATGCAAAGGTCAGGAGCAGGAGAATTAAAAATATCCACTAAATGTCAAGATAAATGAAACTGTAATGAGAAACATAACATATTTGGCCTACTACTGCGACATCTGACTTTGCTGTCTGAAAAACACATTCTTGATGGCCTGCTTAGTGCTGTACTCTAGTCTGAAGAGAGGTAAGTTGTATATGAATGTCACACTGCTACCATGGTGTAGAACATGCTGTGTTTTGAGCATCGTTTTGACATTGATGTTGACGTTGCTCAGTATTAAACAGTTATACCATCTAAAAAAATGTTTTGTAAATAGAACACTGAGCCACTGATAGATGTTTTGGTAATTTTTTATATTTTCATTTATATGAATACACAATAATCTAACCACCACAGAACAATTAGGTTTTTCCTTAAAATTACACTCTTTTGCAAAAGCAGTATAAAAATAATGCACAGTGAAAGGGAGGGGGAGAACTGCGATAACAAAGGAGAGTGGCTTGGTGGGAGAATGACATGACTGTTTCCAACAGTACTCTGCACTCACCAGGGTTGTCCACCAGGGGGAAGCCCCTCAGATTGCGGTTCTCCTTCAGCATCTCCTTCAGCTTGCCATAGCTCATACCATGCCAGATGTACTTGACATCCCGCACCATGAAATCCTCAACGTACACGCTGTACATCTCTGATACACACAGCAACATTAGATTTGCAAACATCATTAATACTGAACATGTCCCAAGTCATTTCCAGCCACCTCCCACATTGACAACTGCTTTTACTAAAATTTGCCATAAGTTTAACTTTTCATTTTCTTCTTGGTTTTCTAAGTAGATGGAGACACCTGTCTTCTGGGTTGTTGCACTGTAGTCTGGTACAAGTTTACCAACATTTCAGAGGTCCCTGCTGCCTCCATCATTACTCATCACCCTCATCATCGAGGCAACAAGGACCTCCGAAACGTCAGTAAACTTCTACCATACTACGTGGCGATACAATCCACAAGACAGCCATCTTCGTACTAACCACCATAAGAACCTCGAATCCAACTTCCTAAGCAGATATTTTAAAATATCCATGTGCATTCCCAGTCTCCTCCATAGTAGACACATACATGGCCCAGTATAACAACACTGAGTGACTAGATACAACCAGAACTGACCCTTGTGAGACGGCCAATCTGCTCAGACGTTAAATGCCCTGAACACACAAAGAAGCAGAACACATTACATATCCTCCGTCATACACAGTGAACTGAAATGTTGGTAGGTGCTGTACCCTGTCACCTGGCAACCAAATCACCACAGCAGCGTAACCATTAGGAAATGTCAGTACCATTAAAGTTCATGCTTTTAGTCGCTGGACTCTGCGATCAGCACATTGGCACATACAGTGAAAGAGTTCAGTACAGTCTCAACACATCAGTCATCGACTTACTTGAACTGGATGGCAGCAGATCAGGCAAATATGGCAACTTCTTGATGAGGATGATGCTGTCATACAACGATGGCTGTAGTAGCGCGGCAATTGCGTTTGAAATCAGAACTGCAATCTGCAATACACATCTCACATAAGGCAATGACATACGTGAGAGGAGATGAAAGAAGTCTTTTAAGCACGAACTGTATTTTGTGACATAAATCACAAAATAGTTCAATATAATAACTCCGTCCATCGTCTCCAAGCTTGTCTATCACGACTAAATTTTGTCAGAAAACAACGGGCTCTCTTATCTTGTAGGATTTGAGGTTTTCACAGTGGTGAGCACAAAGATGGCTGTCTTCTGGGTTGTAGCAACATGCAGTCTGGCAGAAGTTTACCAATGTTTCAGATGTCCTTGCTGCCTCCATCATCAGCGCGACTTCTACCAGACCACACAGTGTTACAACCCAGAAGACAGCCATCTTCCTTTTCTTATGTTGTTTATTTCTTGGTTTAATTATCACAATAATTTCAAACTGGGCCATCAACACAGTGCTTAATGGGAGGATAACTGGATGAAATGGGTGGATTTCTATTCTAACCAACTATTACAGTGCCTTTCTGCAGGAACTGGGAAGAACCATGAAAAATCAAATGAAGTTGCTAACAATTTTTTCATGATGTCCAAGGCAGGTTCCACATGCTTCATGTACAGGACTGCGATGCTACCAACTTACCATGATGGGGATGATATGAGTGATCTGGCCTGTCATCTCAAACACGATCACCGACACGGAGATAGTGTGTGTCACTGCTCCTGAGAACGCAGCAGCGCCCACGGTTGCGTAGCCCCCTGCAGAATATAAAACTCATTGGGATTACAAATTTCTGCTTCAAAACTCCTAAATGTACTTTTATAAAATTTGGCGCTAATGTTCTAAATTAAGACTTGTTATTTCATACTTCGTACATGAACACCCACAAAATGTTATAAAAATTGTACATAAACTATAAATTCCTTCTTCAAGATATTTTTATTTAAAGGATTAAACTTATAATTATACTCGTGATAATTCAATGATTGTGTGAAAACTATGAGGAGGGGTGACAGGAGTGTTCAATACAGTGATACCAAAAGCTTTCGCCAAACGTACGTGAGCTGCTGAGCTGTTACCTGGTATGATCGGGGCTACCACACTGCCATAATGGACACCCTGTGGAAACCAGAGGTGCATCGCTTCGCCTATCATTCGACCTATGGAAGCACCAATTTTAAACACAGGAATGAAGCTTCCTGATGGAACAGGAATTGTTGATCCAATGATGGAGAAGATAAACTGCAATGAAAGGAAATTTAAAGTGGGAGGAGGGAAGCTGCACAGCAAATGTGCGTAGGAATTTACTCGGCACAACTTGAAATGTCCGTGACAGATAAATACCAAGTTCATTACTGAATTTCATCAATGGTCATTGACAATAAATTTCATTTAACTTCTCTTTGGACAGACTGCAGTTTTATCATGTCTATAGATGGCTGTTGCTTGTCAGTCACAGACAGTACAGAAAAAATAACTATAATAGGGCGCAGTGGTGAGCTCTTTTGAACGTGGTAATAAACCTGCAGTTTTTTTAAACAAAGATAATTTCTTGACTGCCAGGTTCTCAAGATGGATTCTGTTCCTTGGAGTAAGTCACTTGGTCAGTAATCACAGCATGCCATCGATTTCCAATGCATTTAGAAATTCTCAACTAGCTAAATGTCGATCTCTTCTAACAGTTCTATAAGAAGGCAGAATGCCAGATGGCTCAACTCACATTGAAGACAGTAAAGCCAGCGAGACTAGTGAACACACCAGTGTAAGGAGTTGCCCAGTGCCTTACGATGTCTGATTCCTGCACATTAAGGGGTTCCTTGGTCCATGTGAAGTTGGTGAACAGGCCTGCTACCTGGTAACAGACAAACACTCTGCTGTATGCTAGAACTTTCACTATTTAAGGCACTGCAGATAAGATATTTGTTTATAAAAGATGGACGGCAGACTTTACACAATGTCAGTACAGCTATGGACGTCTGCATTAACGGGTGAAACTGCTCTCTAGGAAGATGAGGAAGAAATAAATTTTAATACATTTATTTTGTGTTACTCTGCAAAATTTTACGATTTACAAAACTAACACTGCCAAAATATTTACATTTTCCTACAGATTTTGTTCAAAAGGATAGGAAGCAGATTGAAGGCACTTTCCTTATTCACAAATGTTGAATGAGACTGGAGCAGTGTGAAAGTAATGCAAGTTTCTGAATTTATTCCCAGCCCTGACACATTAGGACAGAAAAGAAGGTTCTAATAAAGAAAAATTGAATTAAAATCATACATAATATAAAACAAATAATTTAATCAAAGGTATACACAAACTAATAGGTCACAAGGCTCTCTCTGAATCTTATGAGAGGAATTCTGGAATTCTTTTGCAAGCATATGAGAATAGTTCACTTCAGTGCGTGAGCTATGCAAAGTGTTCTGCATCTCATCAGGCAGCAGGACATGCCACTCACCTGGTCATGAGAGCTTAGGTCTCCTGCCATGAACTGACCAAGCCCAAGAGGGAACGACACAGACGCCACCACCAGCGACACGATCCCCGGATACAGGAACCGGCTGCACCACAAGAAAACGCTCGGTAACAACATCAATACCCTGTCACCTCTGACTGGCTACATGGAGATTTCCACATACCCACAAAGGAAGTTGAAATTCTGACTGCAAAAGTAGGCTTTTGTGGTAGAGTGATGAATATTTTGTTTTCATAATAGCAAAGAATTCTTTTTAGCAGATAAATTAATACTGGCTGATTGAGACAGATCTGTGAAGGAAAGAAGGGAATATCGCCACCCGCATCCACAGGAAAATGTCGCACACACACACACACAAAGAGTTGAAAGAATCTGGCCAACTTACTTCTTCTGTAGGAAAGCAGTCATCTTCTTGTTCCGCCGCATGAATAGAACATACTGTCGGTGTACCCACACATACATGGCTCCACCCAGCCCTGAGATGGCACTGAGAACACAACACTGAAATGATCAGTAACGATAAACATACAGCGAGAAAGGGGAGGTCTAGAATTATACAGCAAAACATTGGGAATACAAGAAAATGGGAACTTCCCCCCCCCCCCCCAAACAACAAAAAAAAATACAAATATTGTAATATGGTGTCTAAGATTTCACAGTAACAATACACTGATTTACATAACCTGTTTCAAAGAGCAATTTACATCTCACATTGGAGAGACGTAGCAATAAACTGTTTTACGGTTTAAAAGTTCTGAAAATGACATGTGTTAAACTGTTTACAATATTGTCACAGGAACACCTTTAAAACTGTCTTCCAGGATATAAACATAAGACAAACTCATACATAACTTAATGTAGGGCAGAGCGGAGATTCACCTTCTACTAACTCTACAGTTCATGTTCCTGCTTGAAACACGTTTACTTGCACAGCTGGTCAGAAGATTCCTGGTTTTATAAAACTGAGATTCATCACCACATTTACAACAACCTGCCAGTGAACACTATCCCATGCCAGTTGCATCCAGTCCACACCCTCGCATAATACTTGCTTAAGATTCTATCTAAAATCATCCTCCCACTCGTGCCAAAGTGAAACCAATTATCTTTTCATGATCCCACGAAATTTCTGTACGCATTTTTCATCCTCCCCATGTGTGCTACATGCGCTACCAATCTAACTCTTCTTAATTTAACTACCTTAATAATATGCCATGAAAAGAACAAATTTCACATCTACACAAAACAACATGTAAGTATACAAATAAAGTAATTGTTTTCTGATCTTGGGGACTACGTCGGAAGTGCACGGTCACTCACCCTATGAGAGCAAACACGATGAGTTCCTGAGGGTCAAACGGGAAGTCCATCGTGAAGCTGGTTGCATACACGGCTGTCACAGTGGCTGCACAGGAAGAAAAACAAACACACTGCACACAATCATCATGGCAATGCGACTGAGTGGAGCGCTTGAGAACCCTGGAAGTATATTATTACCAGACTGTTTCATTATTGTAAGGAGTTGGCATGTGGCACCAAAGTAACGTGATTTAATTTCCAGTCCATACGCTACATCAAAGCTACTCTACCATTAACCGATTCCACTAAATTCTACATTTTTCATTGTAAATGTGAAGCTCCCTTCTTTGGAATATTCTAACATGGAGTACGCACAGTGGTGAAGGTTCAGCTCTTTTCACATGATTCTGCTCAATGGCTACACTCACCTTCCTTCTGAAACCAGACCGCCAACAATCTGAAAACAGTGGCTCCGCACACAGCAGCGAAGAACCCACGCCAGTAGTTCCGCACTGCAAAGTACACTGTGGTGACCTCTATACTAAACAGAACACCTGCCAACACATTGGGG
Source organism: Zootermopsis nevadensis (assembly GCF_000696155.1). The sequence goes on from NW_019059577.1 coordinate 549,619, forward strand.
TACAAGAGTATAAAATGCAACCATTACATGAGGTTTGGAGGACATGACATCTGCGTGTCTTGGTCGGTCCAGCCTCAAGCTCAGTTCTTTACGCTTCTGTTACACAGGCAGACAAACAAAACAACAGCAAACATAGCCAACAATTCAACGACCGACCGACCAATCAGGTGATGAATCAACATCACAATAGGTACGATTTCAGGTTCTCATGGAGGCAGGTATGAAGATGGCTGTCTTTTTTGGTTGTAGTGCCATGTAGTCTGGTAGAAGTTTACCAACATTTCAGACGTCCTTGCTTCCTCCATCATCAGGGTGATTATTGCATCATGGCTGTGCTATTCCTTAACTAAGATTTACAAATTATCCTCCAAAACAAAATATGAACAAAGGGGAGTACAAAGTGTTACCAGAGGGACAAATGTGATGCTTCAGGCCCCATCTGAACCACATATGACAGTCTGAATGACTTGTGAACTTTGTTCACTTGCTATTCTGATTCGCTTGGCTACTGAAGTTTTTAAAACAACACAGACATATTAACCAAGTTAAATTGTTTCTAATGAGATTGAATAATTCACAGAGCTAAGATTTATAAGCTTAGCTCACCTCCGATGGGAGCAGCAAAACAGCTGGCAACACCCACGGCACACGCGGCAGCCAGCATCTCGCAGTTACGAGACTCATTTTCATAGATTCCCTGAAATGACGTCACCAGCTTTGACAGCAGTGTAGCAGTGATGCTGGCAATGTGCACGAATGGACCCTGCGAACAAGAGACGCATCTCCCTCCAGTGCCTTGTACGAACACGAAGGTGATACAGTTACACCTTCCTGAAAAGTTGGCTGATTCACAGGGCATTTAATAACAATGTACCACCTGGAGAAAAAATTAAAAATAAATAAGACAAAAGAATTACTACAATCTGGAGAGGATGAGAGAGGAAGTGGTCATGGCCTATTGAAAGGCACTATTCAAAAGTACTAGTAGTCCAAAAGACACATTGAGTTGTTCTTCTTACCTGACTTAATTTACCTTCACAAACTGCCCTGTGACATCATCACCTTGTCTTATATTACCACCTGAGGAAAGAAAATTAATTGCTTAATCTGAAAATGATTAAATTCTCAGGAATTAAGTTAAAAGACGTGAAGACCACGCCATACTGAGCATTGCACGGTGGTGACGGTCGTTGCCCGTTTATCACCGTGTTCAGGAAAGGTACTGAGGCAAACTTGAATCTGGCTCCTTCAGAACATTCTGGCACAGTGCACACTTGCAAGAAATGAGATCAAGAAGTGCTCTGGACACTTCAACTATCACTAATACTCGTATGCTAGAACAGAAACATCAGAACACTATAAAGTTCTTACTGTAAACACTAATGGGCAAACAGACTAACTAATAAACTAATGATGCAACCAAGTGACCAACTCTACCACATGGATTCTGGAGTTTAGTTACTGTCAACACAGAACCACCACTGGACCCTATCCTGAGCCATTTGAATCCATTTCACATCCCTTTTAATCTATTCATACTTTAACACTGTTCCCTTCTTCTTGCCCAGTCATAATTAATGTCATGTTTCTTTAAACGTAAGTACAGACTGTGGTGTTGTAAGTCATGATTCTACCATAAAGATGAAGGCAGAATGTTCCTCCAAAAAACATTGGTAGTAACTTACAGAACTACTGACATTACTGTTTGCACAAAAAGCGTGCAAGTGTGGGGCACCGTCCAATGGCACTAAGACTATGCAGCCACTGCCACAATACCAGAATCTGAGCTCTCACGTTTATGAGACGCACTACAACGCCAGAAACTCACCTCTTTACCGAGCGGCATGCCACTCCCGAGGGTTGCGGTCAGCCCCACAATCTTGGCTATGAGGGTGCGAAATGTCAGGTACTCCTTCAGGGCCACTCCTCGCAGGATCGTTTTCATCTCGGGTATGCCTGAGCCTGGAACAGTTGCCCAATAAGTGACAGACACTCACTCACTCCCTCTACTGAAACAGAGGTGCGACCCAGGAAAGAGTCTTAAGAACACAGAAAGGGCCAAGTTACCTATTGACTGTGGAGCTACGATGTGGACGAAGCCAGCAGAAAAGAGGATCAGGAACACCGGGAGACTGATCCAAGCTACGTACTGCACCACTGGGTGTGTTGCCAGGTCCTTGTACAGCCAGATACGAGCTGGAATGTGGCACATAAACGTAAGTAACTCGACTATCATAAAGCAGGGATTCATGCAGGTTTGTCACATGCAAGCTACGAGCAGGTCAAATTATTCAGTTTATGTTCAACACCCTTCTCCTTCTCGGACACGACATTCATATTCAGGAGATCTGGTTCACATCTCTACCTGGAGACATCCCCGACTCAGGTTTATCACGATTTTCCTCAGTACCCTCGAGCAAATTCTGGGTTAGATCCTCAAATTCGGCCATTAACACATCCTTTCCAACAAATCGTTCATTTATCATCCTATCATTTGAAGCTGTTCACGGCGTCGTCAAACGATCCATAAATAAAAATAGAATCCAACTCCCCCTTCCCTTCACACCCATCCAGCAGCCAAGACTAAATAATCAAATTGTATGTTGGTTGTGCGCAGTTTAAAGGTCACGATAAACCAGTCGAACTATACCCTTGTTGCACATGCTGATTCCACGGTCCATGAAGAAGCTGATGAACGCCATGAGGATCCCGAGCAGGGCGAGGAACACCCAGTCCTCCCCCAGCTTGGCAAACGTGTGGCGCCACGCGAAACTGGACGCCGCTATGAGCTTGCTCGCACACTTCCCCTGGTACTTCTGCAGCTCCTTGTCACGCAGACGGTCCTCCTTCTTCCTCTTGCGCTCGAGAGCCTTCACCTTCCGTGCCTCTTCTTTGGCGTACTCACCGAGGTCTTTGGTGTAACGACCATACATCTGCAATTTGGAACACACCGGAGAAGTAAGCCCACATTTCGGAACCCCGAAGGCCGCGATTGCACCGTACCTGACAAAGCCTCCAGGAAATTTGCTCTCGTTACCGGGAGCCTTCGCCCGCGCTGAGAAAATGGACTCGTGTTCGCAAGAAGGCGAAACCCGGCCACCACCAAAATAGGGCCAGAACATGGCGATGTCCGAGAGAGAACCTCAGACTGATTTCTAGGAGGCAGGAACAGCCCTCTGCACATTGCACAGTACAAAGCCACGAAATGGCTCCAGTGTGCATATCGGCCGTTTACTCCACTCTTTGCAGCCGAAGCTCGTCTGAATAACATTTAAGAATTCAGCCCGTACCGCGAAGAAAACACAACTCTTCACCATTACGAATATCAAATAGTTAACGCTGTTTAAAGAAATAATCGCTGTTTGGACTGAGAATCGTACGAAACCAATACGTACAAAATGCAGTTATTTATTGTTAAAGCAGGTGGTACATATAGTTACCACTGGGCTTTTAAAACGATTGAAGGAGGTACGAAAGCAAGGAATGACGAGTTTTAAAACTGGTTATGAGGGGATCTGAAAGTTTAATTATAGACTTCGTATTCAACTTCCATATTTCTTAAAAACCGACGTCAAATAGCCTATGCAGTTGACGAAGTGTTTTTAAACAAGGCGATCAGCACGCACTTTCATTAAAATTTAGTATAAAATAAATTATTCTCCACAATCCATCTCACAGGAATCATAACCTAACATAACTCCCAGAATACACTGATCAAAGTTGTCGACGGGTGTCTCTTGATCTCTCGGGGTTCCGCGGAACACAGTTTGAGAACTGCTTCATTTGCGAAG
>NW_019059577.1:584362-598022 GCF_000696155.1 Zootermopsis nevadensis
AGACTGTGGCACACCTTACCATGAGGACCCAGGGCACTACATGTAGCATCGTGGACTTAACAATATGTAAGTTGACGGAACAGATTAGACCAGAAGACATGGGAGGAAGTTATTTGATGGCAGTATAATCAATATGGAAGGAGGAGACAGAACTGCCCTAGGTAGTTCACATTATTCCGTCTTTACCTAGTACAATCAACACTTATGAAAATTAATACAAATATGAGAGACACCAAAATCTGGTTAAAATGAAAATGTCTTCATGTAAATACTATGCTGTTAACGTTCCAAACTGCAAACCATGCGCTTCGGAGTGTCCCGATTCGCTCGCCGGCTTCCCAACTCATCAATAAACGATAGAGGCATTTTACACGCAAGATGGACAAAGAGCCTTCCTGCGTCCCGTCACTCGGGTACTGCCGGAAAACAACATGCAGACAGTGCACTGCAAAAATATGACTCTGCCATCTATTGGTGATATGTGGAACTAACACTTGCTGAACCAACATGCTGTCTGCACGCTACTGCAGTCTATACAACATTAACACAATGAAAAAACACATGCAGCCAGCAATGGAGCCTCAGTGGAACATTAGTATAAGAGGGAATGAACCCCAGCCATTAGCCAGAATGTTGACTCAACGATTATTAATCTAGCTGCAAAAATCTTCTGGCTGAAATGTAATACTGTGGCTCTTATTGATGAATTACAACTTCAGTCCATACTCAACAATTTGGACTACCGGCTTATACAAAATTCTGAATGTAATATTCATTACATAGTGAAACTTCAAGGCTGTAATGATTACAGTCTTAACAATTTTACAATTTTTTTTATCCCAGCTAACAAAGTGTCTATAAAGAACGCAAATTTTTTTACATTTCTCGTATCTTACGATTTTATGTTCCAGACTTAACAGCCTATGCGCATAAAAGTAATGGATAATAGGCAATGAGTGATGGAGGCAGCAAGTGCCTCAGAAATGTCAGTAAACTTCTACCAGACCACACAGCGTTACAACCCAGAAGACAGCCATCTTCACACTCTCACCAAAAGAACCTCTCATCTCGCCTGTTTCCTCGGCATTGCACTTTCCTCCACTGCATGACATTATTTTAGGTTTCGCTGTATAACAAGATTTGGAATAAATTTCACATTGGCATGTCTTAATAAAACTGAAATCTAAAAATTCTTTGCCTCTGAACCATGCTGAAAAGAGCAATTGTAAACACAAATTGTCAAGGTATATAAAGTACATTTTTATACAAAAAAAATTGTTTCTTTGTCTCAACCAGGGGAAATAAAAGCTTTTCAGTAACAACACAACAATTTTATAATCAAGCATGTGATCTCACACTGCCCTTCCACAAAAGTTGTAACACTGCCACGAATCTTCCTTATCAGGCAATTCCCCTATCTTCGCAGTTTATTACTGAAAGTTGTCATCAGCAAATTCCTACTCAGTGAGCTGTCTCTATTCTGCAGCGAGTTCATCTCTTCCGGGTACTTCTGTTCTGCATAAGCAACGAGACAGTGCAAGCCCAGCTCCACTGAGGCTCAGTTTACACAACACTAACAACAAAAGCAACACCATGACATGTGAGCCCACCTTTGGACTTCAGTATATTCTATCCAGTAGCGGTACAAGGTAAGGCAGCGGAGACGAGACCGGATACTGGGTCATTCCGTCTGTCACGTAGCCAGCACTTAACTGGACAACAAACGTACAATCTTATTACTGTAACTCCTGCCTCTCAACACATTAAACAGTGGGCTACTTGGATTCAAACTTATGTGAACAAACCAGCTGGACCACATAGGCTCCCCTCACGTCATCAACACCTATCTCACTTTGCCGTCAACATTTCAACCTCTCCGATCTGCTTTACCCACGGCGGGCACGTAGACCGATTTCCACGTGACCACATTAAGTACGCACACTTTCTGGAGTTGCCTGGTACAAATTCTTAGTCTGTCTCCCACAGCATGTTTTAATTTTGGATTCACATCTAAATATCATCTTACACAGAGTCATCAAATACAGACACATCCATCGCATACTGCATTTGATACTCAAGCAGTTAATGAAGCAAGGAAGACCTTATTCGCATAAATATGTGATCACCATGCAGCCAGCATCATTTCCTAGCACCAGGTGAAGTTTTCATCAATGACAATTTGAATGGCATCTGTGCCTTTTGCCTTCAATTCTTTTAATCTGGCAAAGACAGTGGCCAAAATCACCCAGGATAACAATTACAAATAACACTAACATGAAAATATTTGACCAGGAAATGAATTACCTCATTTGCTACATGCGGTCTTGCCACATCGTGTTACGAAAACTTTGCTTCCAGAAAAACTTCAGTATAGTATATCATTAAACAGTTGTGCCAATAATACCAACAGATGAAACAGTATGCAAGCAAAGCTGTCTCCCACATGACTAGTGAGGACTCGATACACCGTTTTCTACCAAATTCACTTCAATAGCAGCAAACATCAGACGTGCAACTGATGGACTGCGTTCCAGATAATGACGAAATAAATCAATGCAGTCAACTTGCCTACCTCTGTTCCAACTGCTGCTTGTTGCATCTGCATTTGCTGTATGGAAACATTTTCAATTCTTTATGAACAATGGTTAGTTAATGTGGATGTTGCTTCAAAATCAGCTGTGAACTACAAGCAAGCACATCCTGACCATGCGCAGCTTTCTGCCCGTGAAGCTCATCCTTCCGTCAATGAGAGCATCAGTCTGTTCAACCTACGTCACTAACAAACCAATGATCGTGGCCTCATCTGAGCCTTAAACATAAAAACACTGGCACTTTTCATAAAAAAAATTCACACAAAACAAATGCTGCCGTTACTGTATGCCACAAATTTAAAGCTGCTTCCAGCTGGAAGCATCACCGACAAGTAAATTAACAACATTTGCATGTTCTAGGACACCAAGTTCATGAATGCACATGCAATACAGGCATTTGAAACCAGTCTTTCTTTGATGCCCCCGTACACTTGCTATTTTCAGGCTTCATTTGCAAACACAGCAACGTTTGGGAAACGACAACCACAAAACCTGAATTTTTAACCTGCCACTCTACAGCATGTACGAAAATATAACACTGCACCATATTCAAGTGATCTGGGGTTCAGTCCCTAACCTGATTATGGATTTTAATAGAACATGCCACACGACCAGATTTACATAGCAGAGACTTACTGGCATGGGCTGGTACTGGAACTGCTGAGGCGTCACGTACATCGTCGGAGGGGCTGCGCAGGGATATATCACAGGGTATGCGGCAGCTGCGCCCGGAGAGTGCGTGGGTGTGGCTGGCGGGGGCACGTAAGTGGCTGGGACAAATAAGAGCCAAATTACTGATACTGCACGGAAGTGCCGCCCGCATCTGTCTGAACAAGATGGCACAGTGACACTCACTCTGGTACATGCCAACAGGATCACCTGTTGTGGTAATGGCGCTGGCGGGGGCATGGTGGGTAGGTGTAGCTGGGAAATATGCCACTCCATTGTGAAAAGTGTACGGCACACCATTCTGATAGAAGATAGTGTTGCTGTGAACAGTGGGAGGTGATGCGGCTTCATATGTTTGGCTGAATGGCTGCAGTAAAATGATAACAAGTGATTAGCAAGATTGCGCCATATTACCATTATGTTAACAGAAATGAGATCACCCAACCAATTCACCGACAAACGTGCGTCACTCACCTGTTTCTTTATGGCGGGAGCAATGTTCAGTTTCCGATCCTTCAGAATAATGCATTCAGACTGCAAAGAGAGACAAGGCACCTTTGACAATAGAACATGCAGCAGCCAACAGTCCTGATAGTCTTTCAACGCCAGGCAGTCTGTAACGATACCTGCAACTTCCACTTCTCTGCCTTCTGCTTCAACTAACCCGTGACACACAAAATATCACTGTCCTCAATATACACCAGTAATTACACACATTAGAGAAATACTATATTGGTTCCTGACAGTATACCGACACATAACGTACACAGGAAATGTCACACTCGTGACAAGAATTTTGAGGTCAGAACAAGTTCCATGAGGTCTCAGAATCGTCATCATTAGATGATGACAATTTCACAATTTTGATGTGACTGATGGACAAGATAGTCAAATCATAAATCACCACTTATGGTTCCATTCTACAGGCGTCAAAACACGTGTAAGAGCAAGATATTATAACTCTCATTTTCAAATCATTGACACACTGATTACAGCCACAGTGGGCAGTATTATAGCAAAGCTCCTCAACATACAAAACTACTTTCATCATTGGTTTCCATTTCTCTTCTTCTTTATGTTTTGTGAATTTTATACTGGGGAATTTTATTAAAATTTGTCAACACATTCCAATTTAATTGGAATTGGACATAAACGGCCAGGAAGACATACACGCATTTCTGCATAAGTGGCCTTGAAACCTAATAATAGAATCCATAGCCACACCCCATCCTGGCAAAGGTTCCCTAACTCCACGCAACTTTACCATCACAAAGGATAAGGGTCATATTTCAGTGCAACAAACATATTTCCAAAACTACCCACAGTTCTTATAAGACATCGTCCAATATCCTTCCTTGGTGGAATGACCAATGAACTGCTTACACTAGTTATAAAAGAGATACCGGATGAAGCTATGCCGACCGCAGAGGTCACGCAATGTCGAAAAGAGAAGAGAATAACCGCAAAGTCAAAGCAGGAACGGTGGATAAGGAAACAATCGTGGATCAATTCACAATACTGTCCAGCAGTCCCCAGGTACCTCCAAAATCCACTAATGCCACTCACATCTCGCATGGGGCGCCTCGCTTCGTCCTCAGTCTCAAAAGTGACGAAGCCGTAGCCCTTTGACACTCCGGCCCGGTCGCTGATCACTTTTGCTGCCCTCACAGTTCCATAAGCTGAAAACAACACACACACACACTCACAGATGGAACACATTCGCCACTGGGCTGTCCTAAGCCAGTTCAATTCAACCTACCAAAGAACAACACCATCCATCTCATTCTTTCATGTAGCTTTATCACACCTTTTCATTCCGCCTTATACAGCTATACCCTGCACAAAATCATTATGCGTGTAACGTCATTCTTGTGTTGCTGAAAAATTAATACCACGTTATGCCCAAAGCTGGGGGTGCCTTGCATTTATATTGTTTAAAAATAAACTATGTACTTCAAATAATTAATTCTCCTTTTATTAAAACTTGTGTTAACATTAATTTTTCATCTTTATCACATAAACATTTCTGTCCTAGGGCAGGGCTCAGCAACCTGTGGCTCTCTAAACACATTTAGATGGCTCCTGCCTATAACCACTAAACATAAAACACAAATCTATGGTGCAGGAAATTCTTTGAAAAGTCAACTGTATATTCTGCTTGTCAAAGCATAGCCCACCACCAGACTCTAACCAAGCTAGCTGAATCCAGTTCACTCCATCAATTCCTATCTACATAAGGTCCATTTTAATGTCGTCTTCTCTACGTCTACTCAGCGATCTCCTCCCTTCAGGCCTCCCAACTAATACCCTGTAAATACCCCTCCCCCATGAGTGGCGCACGTCCCGTCCACCTCATGCTCCTCGATTTAATCGCGCTAACTACATCGAATGAGGAGTACAGGCTGTGAAACTCGTCGCTATGCAGTTTTCTCCATGACCTAAATATCCTCCTCGACACACTGTTCTCACAGACCCTCAACCTACGTTCCTCCTTCAAAGTGAGAAACCAAGTTTTGCATCCATACAGCACAAAAAGCAAAATTACACATTTTATATTTTAACCTTTACTTTGCTTTTCATATGAGACCGGAGGACAAAAGATTTTGGCCCGAGTGATAGCACGCTTTCCTGAATTTAATCTGCTCTTGATTGATGTCATTCTGACTTGTTAGTGTCACCCCCAAGTACATGAATTCTGTCATATTTTAGAATGATTCATTAGCTACCCTCATATTCTGGTTCTGTCCTGAATTCTGATGACATGATCATATACTTTGATCTTTTCTGTATTTATTTCTAGGCTGGCAACATCCCTACCAGCCCTTAATAGTGTGTCTGTGTTCGTTTTTATATTATTTATATCAGCGCCCAACAGATTAATGTCATCAGCAAAGACCAAAAGCTGATGTGTCCCATTCAATTCTAAACAACCCTGATTTTCTTGGGTTTTTCTGATGGCATTTTCTAAGGCAAAACTGAAAAGCAGCAGTGACAGAGCCTCTCCCTGTTTCAGGCCATTCTGAATAGGAAATGTATCAAATGCCTCTATCCAGTGAACAACACAAACAAACCATACCTGAAAACAATTCAAAAAGTTCTGATTCAGTGGTGCTGCCCGAGATTCCACCGACAAAGATCCGGTTTGGAATCAGAGTCCCATACTTGGGAGCATTGTTGTTATTGTTGGCAACAATGTTGTGCTGTGGTTGTGAAATGGATGAGTTGGTTGTAATGAGATTCACAGATGATGCTGGAGATGAAGAGGTAGTAGATCCCTCTGTAGTGCAGGTGCTTGCTGACGACTGCAATCACACAAGTTCACTACTTCCAAGCCCCATCACTTCATAGTGCACCAATATCTATGACTGCACAATTTCTGACAGTTCTTATGAAAACAAAATGGCAGAACTCTGTTACTGTAAAAGCAGGATTTTAGTGTGAATAATGAATAATCTGTAATATATACTTTGTCACAACTCATTACTTACTGCTTCTGACTATAAGACGGCAACGTACATAAAACATCCCCACCACAGAGGAAATGTTTAAATAAAAATAATTGTATTATATGTCCAGAAATAGTTCTCCAGCAAAATCAAAACTCTTCTTCACATCAATTCACCATGGCCCACTTCAGGACCGCAGAATGCTTTTCAGGTAAAACTTGGCAACAGTTTTTTCCTCAATGTGAAAATGCATTACACATGATAACCATAATTGAAAAGTGGTAAGACATGCAGACCTTAAATCAGTTCTAACAATCACAAAAGACCACTTACACATCCACAAAGCAAGCAACACCTAGGAACCAAGGAATACTTCAAAACTTGTGTATACATTGAGAATCAATATAAGAGCATTTCAACTTCAACAATCATTCTCTTTCGTTGCGTAGAGACATTAGATACACGAGGTCTCACAAAAAAGTACCAATACTGAATACAAATCTCACATAAACTGCACTAAACTAACGCCGCGATGAATACATCCGAACACGTTGGTCGTGGTTTTCTGGATTGTGACGCCGCATGAACCAATATGCGGGTACCAATATTCCTACGAAATGACGATACCCATCTACAAGGCCACATGGAGTATCAACCTAGAAAACCAGCATCTTTATCTTCACCACAGTGAAATAATTTTGATTGTGATGGCATGTAATCTTGTACAGTATGCCACTGTTGCCAGAGGTCTATTTTCCCAAAAATCTTAGATCATGTTTATTCCTTTCCAATTATTTCATGGTAAATACGATTCTGACAGTTCCAGATACAGCAATAGCCCACCTTTGGCTCAGCACTGCAAATTATTCTTAATATGAGTGAAAATGATTAATAAAGAGGGGGAAGGCAACTAATTTAGTGTATAAGGGGTTCTGAAAATTTCCATGTGCATACATACAGGCCCTGAATCTTGTAATCAGGCTGACACTGAGTAATTTTTCAAATATGCTTTTGTATGGTTAAAATGTAAACACACTTTTTCACTTCTGCCGCTGATTTTAAAATGCCAGTCTGTTGTGCAAAGACAACTTGTGCAATTTCTATTCAGTTGACATAACATTTTTTATGTATTTATTGTCAAAATGTGACATAGTAAACCTGCTTTCATTAATAAGTTTGTGTGGATACCTCCTGTACTTGAGAGTATAATCCCAACACATTTTCAGCAAACTTTTCTATGCACATCACAGCAAAACACTTCACACATAACTCATGCAAAAATACATACTTGACACAAAATCATACCATATCAACTCACAATAACAACCAGTAATCAACAAACTGTTTGATACTACCGCAGCCTTACACACTCGGAGGCAAAACCTAACCTGAATCATTTCAGCAGCATTTATTGATAGTGCCTGGTGTGATTCATTCTAGACTTGAACTGGGATGAAATGGTAGAACAGAATTTATTTATATTCCATAAACCCTTCATAGGCCTAAGGTAAGGACGCAGAACATGTCATAGCATAAATATAAATTACACAGTTATGACAGTGGCATTCAGTCATAGGCAACTGCCAATGCTTGGTGGTCAGGAAGTGATATATTATCAGTACTTCAACTAACTGCTTTCAGAGGTTTCCTCATTAAAATTCTTTACTATTTCTTACTTCCACAATCTAAATTACACGCTGATGATACATACCTTATTCTTCTTAGAAATTAGGGTTGCCATGATGAAGTGACTCCAACAATATCTATTCCTAATGGGAACACACAATTTTCTCAGCAAGCTGCAAACCAAACACACACAAACACAAACACATGCAAATATTGTAAGATTTCCTGTGCCAGTCTTTTGCTCTAGGCTAACTCATGGAACAGAACCTGTCTAAGTGTGTCATGAGTCCCATGTCATACTGAAATTTGTCATGCAACAGGCAAATTCTTGCACCAGATATAACAACAACCTGAGTCTCTACACAAGAAGGTACCAGTTGGTTGGAAACAACTGTATCTAAAGATTGAAAATATATTCACTGCACACAATCTTTTGGGTGCTGATGTTTGGCAATGTGTCAGAAAGATAAAAAAATCCAATCTCCTTCTTCAGAACTTCTTCATCTTTCTGATATGGTGCAACACAAGAATATGAAACTAATGTATCCACAAATAATAAAAAAAAACTAAAGGCTTGTAATCAAAATATGGTATATATGTTAAATGCAGAAGAGTATTAGCAATGGTGGCAACTGTTTTATCATGTACAAAGCAATATAATCATGACAGCATGTTCAATCATCACCACAGGCCATAATTTAAACATGACACAAAATGAAAATGACTAAATTTACTGTATACTTAACCTGACTTAACACCACAATAATGGACACACTTATTTGCCTTTATTTTCAAAAATCATCACTCGCATACAAATTTATTTTCATTTCCTTTAGTTCGCACACAAAAATCAGGATCTGAAGGAGCATAACTGCCTAAATTATGGATACCTAAATACGTACTGGGACCACTAACATCTTGAAATGTGCAGTTCAGATACGACAAAGGTTAGAGCTACAATAAAAAATATTTCAAACGTGGTTTTTAATCAACAAATAAATAAACGAAACTATGCAATGCAACATTATCACTGCTAGTTAAAATAGCAACAACGAGTAACAAATTTAGCATTACTTCATAGACTGTAAATGTAAAGATATCGTTACTAATACACATTGTATATGCAAATTAATTCGTTTTAAATTATGCAGATGACAATTTGATGCATAAAATAACCGATCTTGCTCCAAGGATGGCTACACGGATTTAAAAACACAATCATATACTAACTATCAATCTGTTGCAATGGTCTTGAATTGGTAATTAACCTCGACCAACTAGCATGGCAAAAAATATTAATATCACGGCACCTACGAATATGTTAACATGAATTGGTCGACTATCCAATAAAGTATGCCAGTTGACGAGCAAATCAGTAGACTAATATTCCCTTTCCCCTGGTTTTGAAGTTTATCTTACAACACAAACTCTGTAACATCGTGCAGTTATATTCACTTATAAAGCACTGCAAACACAATACCGAACAATAAAATATAAACTTACCATGAGCAATAAATAACACCACTATCAGCACCACAAAAAGCCCCAATCCCCTTTTCAAAATACACGAAACTCGTCTGCTCTAGCTGGCAGAGTCGAGCTCGTGAAAGATGGCGACTACTCTAAAACGAAACGCGGCAAAGGGGAAAAAAAGACAAGAACTCTGCGGAAGAAAATAGATCGAATAATGTCGGCATTTTAAAAAGAGTAATAGGAATGTAATTCCACCTGAATTAGAAATTTAAAATAACTCCACTGAAAATCAACTTACCTGCAATGAGAGAATTAACAATGACAATTATGCATATCTTATGCAATTTAAAAAACAAGTTTGCTAAGTGGCATATGTAAACGAATACACAATTTTATATTAAACTGCACATTCCTGTAATGCTATTCATGCATTATTATTTAATAATCCCGACACTTGATTCGCAGTTGCCTTACAGGTTTGCAATATGCAGTAGCAAAGACAGCACTGATATAACCAAAACACAATTTTACTTTAAATTCTGATGGTACATTCAATCAATATAAACAATAATTTTAAAAACTATGAATCTTACTAAGAATGCTAAACTTCATGACAACAACACGGACCGATAACAGTGAAATTCAATACCTAAACTACTTCAACAATGGAACATTACTAAACCACAGCACTTCAAACGCGCCTAGAGCACCATACCAAATTTACCGTTTACACCTATTGCCCGGACTGGTACTAAAACTTGCAGAGCAGGTGGAGACGAGTCTTGGTGTGATGGATTAAAGAGGATGGAGACAGAAATATGGAAGAATTTTAAGGGCTTTCAGATAAATAATTTCATTTAACAAGAAACTTATGTATTAATTATGAAGCGAACGAGAGGTTGCAATCTGTGCCCACTGTGATGTTGGTACACGTGTGCTTCCAGAATCCTGACATATACAAATAATTTGACAAATAAAACTAGCTCTTGCATACAATTTATTTACTTAATTCCCTAGTTGATGTATTTGCTTCTGCCATTTTCATTTACTATACCTACTACCGTGTATGAGAAAATCCGCCAAGGCCACTCTGCATTTGGTTTTTGTCCAGATTAATTTATTATGCCTATGCTGTGCCTATAAGTCTGATCAAAGTGAATAATTAATATTCTGAGTAACTTATTTTTTTCTTACACCAGTCGCTCAGAAACTGTCCCATGCAAAAATTATTGTCAACCTCTTTGTAAAACCTTTAGTCAGTACTAACCCTCATTCTATCAATAAAGGCCTTAAGGTCAAAACACCAATTCTATTTTGGTAACCATATGCTCATTAGTTTCATGTGAGTCATTACTTAACTGAACGTGACACTCAAACATTTATGCAACAGTGAAAGCCAACTTGATTTTATCTTTGAGGAATGAATGAAACATGCACCATAAAATGCATTTTAGCCAAAAATTCTGATAGCAAGCTCCATTAAAATTTTGCCAGAACAGGAGCACCACCTTCTCTAGTTGGGCCTATACATCATTAGTACTTACATCTAAACCAAATCAAAATAACAGCCATTTTTTTTTATTTTCATGGGATTCATCTGCTGTAAAGCATATAGGTGGATTATTTTACAGAAAAAAATTGTGAATTGGATCCAGTGGTAGAGGGAGCATTACAGTTAAGAATACAAACTAAATCTGGATGTTATCCATCGTCTTGATTGATAGAGCCAGTCCCTAACTCTGGATGCTCTATCGGAGATATGGACTAGCTCTATCAATTGGGCCCAGTGGAGAAGTTATTTACTTGAGGAGAGAGACAGATTCCAGTCTCTGCAATGCCATGTTTTTAACAAAAAAATTCAAGACAATAGACAATGTCCAAAAACTTAATTGCTTTAAGTCTATTACATATTAATCAGTTGTCACTGCTTAAGCCAGGTCCAGCTGGCTGTGGGTTGCATTAGCCCAACATTAAATTATTAACCACGTACTTAAAGTATGGCCATCAGCCCCTTCAGTACCAGGGTTCAAATCCTTTATTCTTATATAATAAAAGTCAAACCTGAAGGTCTAATGATGATATCTCTTTCCTTTTTAACAATCCACTACCAAAAAACTTGAGACTTTCCCTAACAAAACATAAACCCTTACAAACTTCTGCATGACATAATAGAGGAACACTGATCAGAAGACAGCATCAGAGGCAGGGATCATGTCACTTGCATATATAACCTAGATTTCTCCTTGCATCAGAAATTAAATATAATTTAGTGGACACAAATACCATATTTTTCACATTTTATCAGCCCTTACACAATTTGTGAGACCCTGCCTATAGCACAGAGTCCTTTTTGGAGCATACCTCAGTGCTCTGACTGGCCACTTCCTGGGGTAGATCTGTCGCATATCCTTGTATTAATCAAACACTTCCTAACACTCTTAACTGCAGCCCTGATAATGCACTCGGTATCTTTCTCTGGAATGTTGGCACACATCTAAATACTATACCATTAACAACCTAGCTCATAATCTATATTCATGTCATCTTGAAAACCTCAAATCTAACTTTGAAATAATACAAAAACAGGAAATTTCTCAAACAGCCAAATGATGGCTTCACACTGTACCATGGACTTACCACAAACAAAATAGTAAACACATTTAGAGATATCCCATTTTTCTGTGTATAAACTTTCAGCTTCAGAATAAACCTTGTATTGACTATGGAAATGCTAGCAAAGACCAGTATGGCAAGTTCTGGCCAACGTGAGGAGTTACGGTATTTTAGCTTATCAGTAACATGATCTTCATTACACATACCTTTTCCTCTGTATGCCCCATGGTACACCTAAGTACCACACCATGAAGAACTGTAGGAGGTAGAGCTTTACATATTCTTAACTCTAGGCTTCGTGGTAGGCACAGAACTTTGCTTAACACAACAAAACCAACACTTCTAGTCTTGAGAGTTTGTGAACAGCAAGAAGACCTCACAAATGGGAAACAAGACATTTTCTTGTTTGTTTGCAACACTTTACTGATGCCTCAGCACCCAAAATATATCACAAACCATGTAATACATTTCATTCTACTTGCTACAGTTCAGACTTTGAGCAATGCTTTAGCCACTGGCTTAGAAGTACCAGCACCCAGAAGAATATCGGCAATGGCGAGAGCAAAGTCAAAAGCCGTGGCTGGGCCTCGGCTCGTCACTAAGTTATCTGGAACAAGCAACACATCATTCAATACACACCTTTCATCTTCCTCCTAATTTACACAGCACCCAGTATGAAATACTCGAAGGGTGAAGGGACTGACAACAGGCTCAGATATACCAACCGTCCACTACCACATTGTCCTCCTTGTAAAAGTACTTTTCCTGCAACTTCTCTTTGAATATCGGGTATGATGTAAGGGACTTGCCAATGCCAACATTGTGGGCTAGCAGGGCAGTTGGAGCTGCAACAAAAACGTCTTCAATCAGGATTCTGAAAGCAGAGAACTGATAACATAGCACAGGTATAGGAAACAAGAAAGAAATACAAACTTTTTATGGGAACCCTCTTAGATAAAAGCTAACAGAAACACAAAGGCACATGATGAAAATATTTAAATGGACCTTAAAGAAATGTCTTTTGAGGATGTAGTTTGGATTAAGTGTACTATCGGTAGAAAGAACTGAGCAAGTCCACTCACCAGCACAGATCGCAGCGACCAGGCGGCCTGCTTTCTCTTGCTCCTGCAGGAGCAAGCCAACCTCAGAAGACTGTCAACACAAAACAATAAGCTAACACACATACAAAACTCAGCAGATTCATTGGAAAGCCTTAAGGGAAGAGACCACTTGGAAGACCTA
>NW_019059577.1:606606-628520 GCF_000696155.1 Zootermopsis nevadensis
TTACATACATATTGAAACCATGCCCCATCAGTAAATTCATTAATGAAATACTTATTATTTATATAGTTTTATTATTGCAACGTAACTGGCATAGCTCTGTGACAAGCAACATGTCACAGCAATACTTACTTTGGGTTCCGTGCATCTGGCAGTGTCCTCAAGTAGGGAATCTTGTCACTCAGAAGGATGTTGAAAGCCTCCACCTTCATGAGGGTCTCGGCCTGCTTTGCCTCTTCTCCCTGCAAAACAACTGCCACTCCATTGTCCCCCAGATGTGGGACCTTCTTAGCTTCATCTTTCCTAATTTCAGCCTCATAGTCTGCATTGTGGAAGAGTATGTTCTTTGCGAAAACAACGCCAACTTCCTCCTGTTGCTCTCTTTTCAGCTTCTGCACCCTCTGGTTAGTAATCAGCACTTCCAACTCTTCATCTGACAAATTATTTTCGAGGCGTTTGGTTGACCATATAATCAGTGTCACCGATAAGCATATAAATAAAGAAACCAACCACCTACTATAAAAAATTCGGTGACACGTCCGCTTCGGGTGCATTGCTACGTATAGGTTAATTCAACAAAGTAATACACTCAAAATTTCCTAACCTCCTGAACAGTTTGTCCCGACCTGTAACTTACCACGTAATTGTAAACATTCTCCATGATAACCACACAAACTGCACATGACATTGAAAATGTAATGCCTTAACTGTCACACCTCTTGACAACTCAGCAACATCGTGGCATTTCTTATTCTATACACACAGCCGCCATCTGCATATGTAAATAGTGCATATTACAATCTCCCAGTTTCGAATTGAAGATGCCACGGTTAGTCCATGGTGGAAATAAGTAGGGTACGGAGATGGTAGTCTGTGCGATCATAGTGTGCAGTTGTGACGTAAAACGTGATCATCATAAAATATAACAGCGAATAATGGTGAGTGAATGCAATTATATACCTTATCTGAATAAATATAAAGTTTTGTTGCGTGAATGGCTTTTACCTTGCTTCAACAGAGAATCACTACAGTGTTAATTTTTAAAATTCACAATTGAGATCAAAGGTGATGTAATAGACCGCTAAGTTGAACCTTCTGCCAACACCTCACTTACTCCCACCATGATTTCGCAGGGTGTCTCGTATCTTTAGTATACAAATGAATGGCTTCTCCCCGTCAGAGTGCAGAGTAAGCGAAATACTACCGCCGCTGCAGTGTGCTCGCCGAGTAGTCTGCATCCTGCGGTTTGGCACAGTCCTGGCCGAAGTGGGCTTCACCTGGGCGAAGCGTTCTCAACACAGTCGGTCCCGTCGCGACGCTAGGTCCAGATGAGTGGCGCGTGACATGTTACGCCCTAAGGTGACTGCTATTTATACCAAGTTTATTTTCATCGCCTTCCTGTCAGGAGGTTCGTACTACCCGCTCGCGTAGCGAGACAAGTACGGCGCCAATAGACTTTCTTGCCGCCCGTCGAATGGGACGGTTTCGTGGAGCGGATCCCGCGGGCAGGGCATGGAATGACGACCAATAGATGCGCCTTGAGGGACCAGGCCCTTACACAAAGGCGAGTCGAGGTGCAGGTGTCAAAACAGAGACCCTACGTCTGGTGGGTGTGACGTCCACGGGCAACTGTCAATGGTTTGACCCCCTGCTGCAGCTCCGTTCCTCTCCTTCAGGCGTGCTCGTAAACATTCGTCTGAAAGCACGCAACAACTCGAGAAGTTTGACACTGAGGAGTTTCAATAAAAGTTGCCAATTTTCGTTGAAATCGGTCGGTAATCACGGGTACTTCGTATGATTATTTCATCAGAAGTTAGCATTCCCGAGTTAATTTTGATCATCTTAGGCCCGACCGGACGAATTTTGGCAAATGAAACAAGTCAGGAAACGTACCTATAACGTAGCATAAATATTCTGGCGTGTTCCGTCTGTATATTCAACTAGTGAATGCGAACTGTGAGACTGCCCCTCGTAAGTTTAAGGGGCGTGGGACTTCGCCTGAGATGCAGCTAGATCGTGCGTCCTTGAGAGAATGGCGCAGTGCGCAACTGAGGGACGAAAAGGGGTGCGTCGAGGACTTTCTAACGGTTATTCCCAGAATCATAGGAGACTCGTTCATACACTGCGATTGCAGAATGTTAAAGGAGGTCGTTCACTTCGTTACAACTGAACTCTGAGGGTCACAACCACCTCAGTTTTAATATTATCCTCCCACCAATTCTAGAGTTTTTTTCCGATCAATGCTCACCGCATTACCCTAATAATATTTGAAGTAGAGTTCGAAGCGTGTAATTTTCTCCATTCCTCTCGCCTCACGCCATACCATGTTATTAATCTAATGCGCCGCTTCTCTTTCGCTGGCCTCTAATTTGTATGCAGCCGAGCTTAAAATCGCTGATGGCAGAGTAGCGGCCCAGGGGTGTCCGCTGGAAAGTGCCAGAGGTGCCACATCCGGTTTTCTGGGTCTGCCGAGAGTCGAACCCCGTCCCTGCGATGTTCGGCATTTAAGTTGCGTAGCGGAGACAGGCCTGCCGTCTGGTGGCTGTGTCAGAACACTTCACACGGGAGTCCTGTGGACTGAGACGCAGTGCTTAAGACGGCCGGAGCGTGAGGCTGAACTCCACCTAGAGCTCAGGTTAGCGTTGCTCGGCGGCATACCCACAGGCTACGTGAGATGGTGAATCCCTCTTGAGAATTTGGTACATACAACCCCCGTCCTGCACGAAAGCCGACTGGACACTAATCCCGAGCCAGCTGAATCCTTATGCGTCGCTTGTGTCGTGCCCCTTTTTCTAGTTGTTCTTCGCGCTCTAGTGTCACGTGGGCCCGTCCACGCCCGACTCCATAGGCAAGGCGCATGACCGGACGTCACTATTGCGCGCAACAAGTGTCTTGGACCACATCAGCTCAAGAACGCCCCAACGCAAATGCAAAAGTGGCTCAAATGGCGTGAGGTAGAATGCCAGTGTACTCTAAAGAGTACGTCTTTCCAGGCTAAGCCCAGATCTTCCATTGGGTGCGCCGATTAAAATTTTGTCACTGGTTCCGTGAGCCCCCGCCAGGAGCGGAGAGCTTATTTTCACCACAGATACTTAGAGCAACGAACAGCAAAGTGTCTTTACTCCATACACGGGAACACAGCAGAACCGATGAGCTCCAATGACACGAAAATAAGAACGAATACTCTTTTTTTAAAAGTGTTAGCCGGGCTCACACGGTTAACAAGGCCCTTCGTGACGACCCACAGTTGTCTGTTACCTCTCGGGCCGTCCTCGTAACAGAGAATTCCTCAGGAGCTCCTATTTCGCCTACTTAACTTTTTTGGCTAACTCTTAACCCTTTGAAGCCGAAGCTCGTCTTCATAATATTTACGAATCCAGACCGTACCGCGAAGAAAACACTTCACTTAACCATTAGAAGTCGAATCAGGCGGTACCACATACGATTTAACAAAAGAACATCCCGGTCAAAGCCTTAAGAGCGAGGCAACTAATTCCACCCTCTCAGGGCAAACGAGTTGACTCGCGCAACTCTGATCCGCGCTGACTGTACCGCCGCCTGAGCTACAATGGGTGCATTGGAGCGTAGCAGAAAACGAATTCTGATTCTTGAAAGGTAAATTGCAGTGTGAATGAGCTGCAGCTTCTTCACAGGTGGAGCGCGTGGCTGCACGCGACAGCGGCACAAGTCGCGTAGCTTCTGCGACGGAATTTTTGAGCGTCCAGGAAGAGCGCCGAGACGTAGCGAGGCGAGCGATAAGAAGGAGAAGGTGTCGAGAACGCATCAGCGCCTTCAGGGTCACTTGGAACTACGACGTAAGGGACGCTGGGAAACAAGAAGAGTTCGCATAAGTTTGTGGGGAAACACACTGTACGTGAAAGGGTTTCGAGATGACTCTGCAGTTGTTGACTGAGACACCTCTAGCGCTCAGGAGGCGGAAACTTCCGTTCGAGAGAGGTTACAACGTAAAACAACAAAGAGGAGAGAGAGAGAGAGAGAGAGAGAGAGAGAGAGAGAGAGAGACTCGCTACTGTGCAGCCGAAAAACAACGCATGACGGGAACGGACTGTCCGCGCGTCTTTGTAACCTATAGCCCGCCGCGAGCCGCCATTGGAGGTCAAGAAATAATTTGTCATCCTGTCAGGGGAGCACAACAAAAATAATAAAACTAGATGATGGGTAACAAAAAGCGGGCGGGGTAATTTTGAAAAAGATTGTCTGCTTCGCGGTATAAATAAGATCAAGTCATTAGGTGCGAAAATTGCCCTCGCTTTCCCATGGAATGTAGCCTACCATCAAAACACAGCAGCAGCGCCGTGGCTCGGTTTGTTTGTTTGTTTGTTTGTTTGTGCTGTCACTCTGTTCGTTTCGACGTCAGAGCCTGTCCTCAGCATTCGTGTGCTCATCTTTGCCACGCCGGGACTCACAGAAGCCGGGAAATGAACCCGCTTCTTCGAAGCATTTGTCAGTGGAAAAGGCGATCTTCAACTATCGAAGCGTCCAGACGTCACAGCCGACGGCCAGGAGACTCCGACGCCGCGGAATTTGTGGTAAAGCCACTGTCTCCCTCATCCCTGCTGCAACTTACCTAGCTCCCTCGTTCGATGGCGTTATATCAACTGAGCAGTTCCTCGGGAGGGCTTCGCCTAACGACCAACGCGCCTCCTGGCAGGCGAATCGATAGGCCGTGGGCCACTGTGGCTTGCACCCGGACTGGGGAGACGCAGACCGCGATGAGCTGTGTCGTCCACCTGCGCCCTGACTGCCTTCCACCACTTGCTGCGCGGACTGTACCATGTCGCCCCCCGCTGTTGCACTGTTGCAACTGTGTTGCTACACATTCACAGAAAACTGTCGTTCGGACAAGAGTGGATCCACTGTCCTCCGGAGGCGAACCTCCGGGCCCCTTTAAGGGGCGTCTCTCATGCGATTCGCGGAACAGACGCAGGACGGCAGGAACACAAAGGCGCCGGCGAAATCGACCGGTGCTGGAAATCGGCGGGGGCCGGTGCCTCTGATTTCTAACTAAGATGGCGGGCGCCCGTTGTGCCGCTGTTGCGCGCCGCGGGGCCAGCTAACGACGTATTGAGGCCGCACTCAAGAAGATGGCGGCTTGACAAATTGTTTCGGTACCACGACAGACCCCCGCGACTTCTCACGGTCCACGGAACCGCCCCTGGGGCGCATTGTTGTCCAGGGGCCCTAATTAGCGGCCCCCCTCTGCGCGAGACCACACGTACCAGCAGCGGACGCCACCCATACGCCCTCCCCTCAATACGAAACTGATCGATCCCAACGTTACTTAGCGACGTCGCACCAACTACACACGTCTTGTCTCACGTTGCAACTGGTTAAAGCAGTGACGACGGCCTATGGATGGGCAGAGAAGGTAGAACGCACAAGTCTCGGTATCTCATGCAGAGCGCCACGCAAAGAAACCTGTGCGGATTTTGCCTGGTGCGACTGAGGAAAACTCAGTCAGGGCCGAAATCCTGAATACGAAGCCGGGGCGCTAACCACTCGACCGCGAGGTTCGGTGGTGTATGGGGGAGTGGAGGTAAGACTCATCCCAGTACACGAAGCTTGCAGCATTTTCCTGTAAAGAGGCGGCTGACACGTGCGGTTGCCATGGCGACCGCCATCACTGTGACATTCGCTCGCTTTGTTTCCCGATTATTAGGTCAGGAGGAGTCCTCAACGCACCAAGACGCAGCCTCCCTTCGGCAGACCGCCGCCATCTTGGCGGTCAGCTAAGTGGCGTGCTCGATGTCACAGTGGTTTCACGCACACCGGAAACAAAGCGATCTGGCTGCGTGTATTAATTACAGGGCACACCACATGCTCGCCAACCGTAGAAAACAAACGAGCGGCAATTTATCACAGCCCACGACGCGGGGCGAGGGTGACGGCTCGAACGCTCCTCGTTGCTAGGCTACCGACTGTTGCGTAATCTGGCTTCTACAGTTTGGCAGGGATCGTTGGTAATCGGAGGAAAAATGAAAAGCTGGCGAGACGGAGCAACCATTCGGCCGGTTGCTCTGCTGTGCGAAGACGCTGGTTCGAATCCAAGCTGTTGTTGCTCGGACCGAGCCTGTTGCCCCGGCAACACCTCGACGCGACACAGACAAATCGCGGCCATACATCGCAGTCAACCAGGCACTTCCGGCACAACAAACAAATGAAGCGTGGCTTCCGGTGCCGAGAAGGCAGCTGAGTAACAGCGCCGCGCCCCTCGCTTCACAATTACTCAGCTGCTTCGCCACTCGTTTGGTGTCCCCTGTTCGAATATCGACTGCCGTCTCTCCAGACAG
This sequence comes from Zootermopsis nevadensis, assembly GCF_000696155.1. The sequence goes on from NW_019059577.1 coordinate 612,915, forward strand.
GCCAAAGAAACAGCGCAGACTCGCCTCAACGCCGCTTGCAGAGCAGAGGCCAGCGCTGTGAAGACGAAGCTCGTATAAATAGCATTTAAGAATTAGGCCCGTACCGCGAAGAAAACGCAACACCTCACCATTACAAAGATCAAACGGTTGACGCTGTTTGCAGTGAGAATGATACGAACTCGATTATGACAAAATGCCACCAAAACAAAGAGATGTAGATTGTTAACTAAGGTGGTACATATAATTACCATTGGACTTTAAGGAGTTAACAGTGGATTATAAGTGATAAAGCTCTTCCAGGGAGGAGAGAAGTTGGCACACTCCGAAGTTGTGTTACCAAGAACCCGCCACTCGACTACGTCTCCCAAGTGGCCTCGTCTCAGGACAAGAATTTTATTTTAATCTCCGAAAGCCACCATGCGCGCTACACGTCCCGTCCATCTGAAGCTCCGAGTTACATAAATTATCTGGTCCCCTGTCACCTCAGCGAAGAGGATGGATCAACCGTGGAGCCGTTCCTTGAGGTCACGTCTGCAAGGCAGAACCCGGGACCGCCACATTAGCCTAGCAATTAGCGCGACGCTGCCAGCGGGCCGTGGAGCTCGTGACGGTTGCGGGCAACAGCGGCACAAGCGCGCGCGGGCGTCCACGTCGGACTTGGCGGCGACGCGAAGGCATCCCTTGCTGTCGTGGTCTCGCGGGCCGTCCATATTCTGACCCAGTTATCGTCGCAGTCCACGCGGCGTATCAACGCCGTTAAACATTTTTATGCAGACATTATAACGCTACACGTTATTAATTACCTGAACCAATGAGCGGCCGCTACGTCATGTGGCGTGACCAATCTCTTTATACGAGGTCGTTAAACGGGGTGCGTTATTGTCTTGTCTGTTAATAGCCGACTGTCGCTGCAGAGCGGTTTTCAAACAGTGGAGCGTGACGAAGCCTCAGTTTCAACGCCCCAGAGACGAACGTGAGACTGGACGGAGTAGAAGCCTCCCTTGGTCGGTGCAAGAGCCCGAGATCTCAGCGAAGTAGTGAAGTGTCTGGAATGTGGACAGTTGTCCGCGCAGCTGGCAGTCATCCGTGTCCGAATCCGAGAGATTAAGACGATCGCAAGACTTTTTTTGTAAGCGCCACTCGGCTGTTGCCGGTTAAACAGCGCCCTGTTTTCCCAAGGGCCAGAGTCAATTTCGTGTCCCTGCGTGGAACACGCGTCTATTCACTAGCAACGCCGGTTTAACCAAAAGTTGGCAAATTTACGTGCAATTAAAATCGACGACACGTCGGAATGACCCACAGTAAAAGCGCGAAGCCGCCCTCCGGTCGGACCAGAACGGCGTGTGATCGATCTTCCTGACCGAGCGAAAACGTTAAGGTCGTCTTCACTTTTGCAACAGCGGTAACAAAACCCATAGGAACACCAGATGACGGAAATGAAGGAGTCAGTCCATAGTCACTGAGGTACAGAGCCAAGAAGCTCCGGCCGCCTTACCCTCAGCTTGTGACGGCGAGGCGCGCCCCACCATCTCACACACACCCAAGACCCTTGGCGCTGTCCACTCGAAGGGCTCGTCCTCAGCCCGAGAGCGCCCCACATGTGGCTCCTATTTGGAAAACAGACACTGAAACTAATTGGGTGTCTGCCCGTCCCCATTAGTTAGCGCCTCCATTTGTCACGTGGACGGCTATGTGGGTGGCCTCGAGCCCTGTAAGACGCACGCGAGGGGATAATATTAAAATGGATGTTACGGCGTGCACCAATTATAACAAGTCTTCTGCTCTCCCACGACCACTTCGGAGTGCCAAGTTCAGTCGATATCGGCCGAGGACTGCCACGTGTCCTGACATCAAGACGATATCAAATGAAATCCTGTCCGGCTGCCGCTCGCAGCGCGCCGGGTGGTCGGGTCAAGAGTCGAGGTACTGATCGTATTTTACTTCGGTGAGTCGGCAAGACGACATCTGTTCGCGGTACAATGACGCCCGTCCTGATGAAGGCGGCACTAAGTACCTCTGAAACGCCGGTCGTCTTCTGCCGTGACAGAAGACCCTGACTTCGACATTCCTCGCCCCCGACGCGAGGGTCGTTCGAACGCCGCCTGATCCAGTTTAACATCCATCACGCCCCGTGAGACTTAATTACCTGTGACGTCACACTTCCGGGCCGCCATTGTGTCTCGACACCTGTTGCACCGCCAGATGTCAGATCGGGCGCGAAGTCCTCCTCCTCCTCGCTGACTACATGATAGGTTCCCTTTGTTGCGGGTCCCCCTGGGATGGGGTTACAGATGATACCCGCGGGTCGCGTCCCAACACGCCGCCTGCACGCCTCTCGGGTTCGCCCGATCTCAGCAAAACTGGCTCTAATTAATTAGTAGAGGGGTGCTTTGCCCCCTTCGCGAGCTTCGTGTTCGTGTTCACGGGGACAGGCGTTCTGGAGCTGCAGCGTGTACGCTGTTCACCGAACGTCGAAACGCGTTTCCACAAGCTCGCACATTCGAACAGGCCCCGGTCTGATTGCTTTTTTGTGCGTAACACTGGGAGGACTGATGATGCGGTGGTGATAATGGTGATCATGATGCAGCAACACACAAATATTTATAAACTTCACCTGGCGGCTGGATCGAGCGCCTCCAGCGACCGAGATTACGTCACGCGCGGGAGACGAGCGAGCGAGCGAGCGCCTCGATATCAGACTCCTCCAAATGCTCATCAAAATGCGGGAGATTAAAGACGGAGCCAGGGGTAATGAAGCAATACGGCCATGTTGTGACGTCACGTTTCCAGTTAACAGCTGACTGTCGGTCGGCGTGTTTGTTGTGCATAACTCCACCGTGCAGTCACGCTGTGGTAACGCTCGGTTAATGCGCTTAATCAACGATTAAACCGAGAGAAAACTCTTGATATAACATTTACCTTTTTTTTTGTGGCGAGAGAGACCTCAATTAATTTTTCAGTGAGTCGCCGACCATGTTACTTCCTATCACAATGTTGTGCGCATTTCTTGTTTCCATCACGAATCAACAACAACAACAACAATAATAATAATAATAATAATAATATACGACCTTGTTTCTAGGCAATTTTAATTGCAAATTGGACGAATTATCGCAGGTTATAAAACAGCGAACGAAAATAATTATTAGCAATTTTTAGTCGAAGTTCGTCTAAATGATATTTAAGAATTCGGTCCGTACCGCGAAGAAAACACAGCGCCTCACCATTACAAATATAAAGTGGTTAATGTGAGAATGGTACGACGCCCAGAGAGACACGAAACTGCACAGGGACCGAATGACGAAGACAAGTGATTCGCGCAGGATCGACCGGAATCAGAGAAAAGATTACAATCCGGCGACCAAAACCGGAGGAAAATGACGAGGCACGCGTTGTTACGGAAAACCAAGAACTCGAAGTGACGGGGCAGGAGGTCAGGCGCAAATGTCAGAAACTGGGATACGAGAGTTTTTAATCTTATTTCTTTTGTGGGTGCGCGAGTTTCAGCTGTGACGAAAGCTAATTCCATACCACGCTCCCAGCGAATAATGGTAATAATATGCCGAGTGGAATTGCGCGTTTTGCTTCTCGATTTAATTGCGAGCGTCTCGCCTCGCCTCGCCGCTAAGAACGAAATAAAATTCTGCTCCAGCTGTACGTCGTCGCATTGTTTCGCTCCTGAAGACCCGTAACAATGGAGGAACTTGACTGTTGGAAGCCGTCGGATCACATGCACGCGGCCAGTGCCGGCAGACAGACAGACGGACGGACGGACGCGCTGCGTGGATTCCACAACGTCGCCTACTCAGCACATTTTGAGCAGCAGAGTCTCCTAAAAACTCTCATTCCAAGGCCCCCGCGAGGCTATTGTCAGCCGCTCTGCTGTTCCCACGGTCAATTCCGTGATGTGATCGTCTTTTATTTGGCTTTTCGATCGATAGAATATCACCACGCCGCTCCGATATAACGAAATTACTTGCGAATGAAAAACAAACGCTGCCTCCGTTTTGACAAAGCGTCTGTCCGCTTGTGGTTTGTTTCTTGGTAATTATTTTTTAAAAGTCTGCAACACGTTGAAAGAAATTTTACAAAAAAAAAAACCTGTCCCGTCACTTCAGCCTCACTCAACAGATGGCTCTTACTCCGGTCACAACTAAATGAATTGGAATTTCAGTCTACTCCGAGGAGTAGGCCGGCGCGTCTCCTGTTCACAAGAACCGGGCAAATGAATTCTTGTCCACGACGGCGGCCTGCTGTGTTGCGACGTAAAATACGTACCTACGTTCCGGAGGGACACAATGTCTGCATCTTCAGGGCAGCTTTATAAACATTCCGTCGGTTAGCGTTCAGTTGGAACGAGACGAGTTAGTGCGACGGTTAAACACCAAACGCTCACGACAGCCACGAGACGTCGTCTGCAGCCTGAGAAGCTCTCGCGGTAAAACATCGGCACTCCACGAAGGCGCATGGGGGCGTGGAGGCATATCTCCACGCATCCTTCGACAGAAGACGGAGGTGGGTCCTTTCAAGATGGGTCATGACGAGAGCAGGCAAATGAGGAACAAGGCAGCCACAGACTGCAGCTGTTGCGCCGACCGCCAGAAAATCGCGATGTTCCGCGCGTCTGAGGCTTTGCCCGCAACAGGGGACTAAGGGGCGCAAAGTGGAGAGCGCTCGAGCAACTCTCGCGGGCCTGTAATGAGGACCACACATTGCGCGAATGTGCGTGGCGGATCAGGAAGTGAGGCGACTCGGGACCGAGGACGTCAACACCAAGACATTTCCTGTTCCGAGGTCAGCCGATATAAATGTCGCCGCTTCTGGCCGCGGGCCACGTCAGCCGCGGGTTTCTGCAGTGGAAGTAGATGTGAGGTTCTGGAATGTGCCGCGTCGGGTATTCTACAGCGTGCGACGAACTGCCCCTTATTAATACGCGCTACTGTGCCCGGTAAGGCAATTACTGCGTCAGGCCGGTGATGGATTGTGATAATATTTGTACAGCGAGGGACACGCAACCCCCTGTTTTACTCAGGTAGCTCGCGCGGCGGAAATTGAGATTGGAAGTCGAAGAACGACGCGTTCGGAGATTAGCTGGGAGACCTCGCGGCGAGAGTCGAATTGGGAGACCAAGACACGGATGGCACAAGAGACGTGTTCACGTGGTCGGCAGATTCGAGCGACGCGTGACTGAGTAGCCAGGAGATCGTCATGACAACGCTAACAGGAGGTCATTTCACGCGGTGCGCATGCCATTAAAGAGATAAGATCAGACACACGTGTCTGTCGTGAGGGCGAGGCAACAGGTGGCTGCTGCCGAGGGACTGCGCGGTGGTCCAGCCGCAGTTCGCCTCGAGAGACATCTCCTGCGTCCACTCGAATTGTCACCTGGGAAACCCCTCACTGACGTCACACTGCCGATAAGTTCTTTGACCTGGTGTAACAGCCCGTGTCGTGGTTGAAGCGACTTTCGGGCTCTTCCTACGGATTCTGGGTCTCGACGTCCAGATTGAGTGAACGCGGACAGAGGGTGGCGACGACGCACTAGCCAGACAGCGACTTGGTTCCCTGAACTGCAGTGGGTCAGGTTTTGATGGGGGAAAGGCCCAATGAAGCGGACATGAGGTCAGCAAAGGATCCTAAGAGCGCGGGCGCTCGCAGATCGTCCTTTGTTCCGACGGTCTCGAATTCGGTTGGTACAGAGACACGACGAGCGAAGCTGAGCAAACGAGAAAGTACGGGAAACTGTGGCAGAGCAGACTGTGACGTCATGGTCCAGCGCGCAGCTTCCACTTCCGTCTGAAGAATCGGCACAGCGGCGGACTGGCCGCGGCCACCTCGCGGTGACGGGCAGGCGAAATGCCGCGGGGTTCAGGCCTCCTCGTGTAGCATGTACGTAGGACGGCAGAAATGTGATCGCGCATTGTGTCGGTAAAGAACGCCGCTATTGTACCCGCGTTCTCATGGCTTGGATGGCACCGCACGCTCGAATGCGGCGGAGAAAGGACGGGGCATTCGACACAGTCGCCGTTCCTGGATGAAAGTGTCTGACCGCAGTGGACCGTTATGTAATCCGCGAGCCATTCCGGCTCACGACGCGCCTTTTAATATCATCCCCCCGCGTGCCAAAATCTGCAGCCGCCCAAGGCTAGTCTCAAAGGGGCAGGCAAGATGGCGGCCAGGGTTAACTCGGGTTCAAACGAAAAACTATTTTCTGCTTTCAGAATTAAACTTACTGCTTCTGTTCTGGTCAGCGCCAACGACCTCGGGATGCGTCTCTTATCCTGACGTCAACCTCACCTAAAAGTGGATCGTCCTGCTCCTACAGACGAGGGCCTGGCGACCGAGTCATGGCGGTGTCACTAAGCAAGGAAGGAGATGCCTGTCCTGAGGGTTCACGACAACAGACCTGTCACCGGGTTGGTGATTTGTCATGACAAGTTTACGACAGGCTAATGCCAAGCAGGACAGAACGTATCCTAACTTACGACGAAGAATGTTCCACAGCTTTCGTACGTCAGAGGTAAGTACTTAAGGAAGGTTAAGTGGACGATCCACTGAATTTCAGCCGCGTATGGCCTATGGATTTTTGTACGCCGACCGGCGACTGAGGCGGAGTGAGCAGTGTCGAATGTTGTCACGTTCCTGACAAAACAAAAGAATTTCCAACGAAACACATATTTCACGGGGAATGATTTGACAAGTGAACATCAGTGATCGAATATGTGAGACTGCGCTCGTGTGAGACATGGACGCAGCCAAAACGAGTGGCCTTTTTATCACGAGTTTACTCGGTCACGCTGAGAACGCAAATCAATAACCAGTTGTTTCTTGTCGAACGAAAAAAGAAGAAGGAGAAGGAGAAGAAGAAAAAGCTGTAGAATTAATAGCACAAGATGGCGGAGCTGGCAGAGAAGATGCAAATGCGACACACGAGCCTTGAGGTCGCGCGAGAACCTGGCGACAATCCGCGAGAATTCTGCGAAGTCAGGATTCGAAATAAAGAAGGCGCGTCGCTAAACCTACTACACTGCAGGTGAAACTGGAAGTCAAACAGGTTCACAGACAACCTACGGAAACTGTAGAATTAATAGCACAAGATGGCGGAGCTGGCAGAGAAGATGCAAATGCGACACACGAGCCTTGAGGTCGCGCGAGAACCTGGCGACAATCCGCGAGAATTCTGCGAAGTCAGGATTCGAAATAAAGAAGGCGCGTCGCTAAACCTGCTACACTGCAGGTGAAACCGGAAGTGAAACAGGTTCACAGACAACCTACGGAAATCAGAATATGCGTAGGCTCGCTGTACGAAGGCACAGAAGTGGATTTCAGAAGGAAATGCTCAGAAACATGGGACACATGACAAATGAGTGGGAGAGCGGGAGGTACGTCCAATGGCCTGCAGTGTCGAGAGGACGTACGTGAGACGACGAATTAACGACGACACCTGACGCCCAATAATATAAAGTTCGGAAGACAAATGTTAATGCCTAATTTGCAGTTTCAGTAGAAAACGCACTGAGTGATGAACAGTGGTGAGGTAGCTTAAGTCAGTAGACGACGACCAGTTACTTAGGATAGTTAGTGGCGAGAGGTGTTGGTTGGCAAGCCTGAGGGGAAGAGACCTCTGGGGAGACCTAGACATAGATGGGAGGATAATGTCAGGCGGGATCTATGGGAGACAGGAGTCGAAGGAGACTGGATTTTGTTGGCCCAGGACAGGGTCCGGTGGAGGGCTTTGGTTAATTCGGTAATGAACCTTCGGGTTCGGTAAGCCGTCTAGTTAGTTAGTTAGTTAGTTAGTGGTACAAACCGGATAAGCAGAAGGAGAAGAAATTGTAGCAGTTAGCATTTGTGATTTGGCGGAAGTTGCAGGTCCCAAGGGGGCAGCACTGAGACCACCAAAGTCCAGAAGATCCTAGCGGAAAATTCACCCGGTGGATCGCCTGAGGCCTTAGGCCTATTTCGAAAATCAGAACCAGAATTACGGGCGCTGAAGTGGAGTTGATGACGTCCACGTGGATCGGGCGACGTTTAAAGGGACCTTCGGACGACGGAGCCCGTTGTGGGTCAACGGGTGGAGTGATGATGATGAATTGTGTCCGTTTTACTGAAACATAGCTCGGCGTTCTTTACTGCCGCACCTCCTGACCCCTTCGGCCAGGCTGCGCTGTCTCTCCTATTTACAAACATAAAGTTCTCGAAGAAAGGATCCTTCTTGCCTACGTGCCTCAGTTATAGGACTATTATTATTATTTCCTTGGCAGCCATCAGCTCGTCGCTGATATATGGCGTCAATAAACCGGTCCGTTACCGTGGGAACAGCGCTTTCCAGTAGCTGCATGTAATTCCTTTGTATGGATGGAAACTGGAACAGACGGGCGCGGGGGCGGACGGGCGGAACAGAAGAACCTAACAGTCTGTGAATCCTGCACGAAGTATTTCACGTACATCCATTTTAATATTATTACGATTCTTGTAATGCGGTTTCTTCTCTGCCCCAGACGCAAATTTATGCGACAAGTGAGGGCCAGCTTCATTTCATATTAGAATTTAAGAGACGATGTAACACGCGACCTTGAATCCACAGACAGATAAGAATTATGCAAGGAGCGAAGTGGGAGAAGAGTGAGTCAGACAAACAGTCTTAATGGCACTCTGGCTCTCCGCGTCAGATGACAGCGACCCTTTCCAAAATTCAAAACATGACGGCCCTCACTACTCTAAGTCCCAGGTGATGACACAGCCCGACACTGGGGACCCATAAACGAATTAAGACTTCACTAGGGGTGCAATAAAGAGGCAGGAGATTTACGGCAGGACAGCGAGGTCTTCTGCGCTAATGATTCCTCTGGCATTGAGACGACAACAGTAAATGATGAACTGCAGAGAGGCTGAACCTCAGGAGACCAGCAAACGCGATCCTTAAAATCTTCGGGCACAGCACGACAGGCAAATGAAAACGAGTCGCAACGTTTCAGAAGGGCCGAAACGTCTGCGGCTAATACAACGCACTGAGCGACTTTCCAGATGAAGAAACTGGTCTCAGAGCATAAATTAGCCCGAGAACGAAGCGGTGAATGTCATAGATATCTATTAACCCTTTGAAGCCGAAGCTCGTCTGAATATTATTTACGAATCCAGACCGTACCGCGAAGAAAACACTACACCTCACCATTACGAAAATCAGCTGGTTAACCCTTTGACGCCGAAGCTCGTCTAAATATTATTTACGAATCCAGACCGTACCGCGAAGAAAACACTTCACTTAACCATTAGAAGTCGAATCAGGCGGTACCACATACGATTTAACAAAAGAACATCCCGGTCAAAGCCTTAATACGTTATTCTATGGCCTAATTTTGAAGATGCCACGCACTGACAGTTCAAGAGACTCTCTTATAAAATGGGCTGGCCATCTTCACCCCCCCAAAAAAAAAAATTCTAAAAATTAACAGCTTCATCTTAGAGGTCATGAAGACTGCCAATGCAACAGGTCTATCGAAAAATCCCCCCCCCCTCACCTTACTTCCTTTCGCCACAAGTTTTTCTATTCGCTTCAGAATGTCTCAGACGATTCTCGTCGAAATCACCTTCCTTGAAATACCGAGTCTCGATGGACAGTTTTCTCCTCTGGCTCACGGGCCGACAGCGGTTTATGACGGTCTGATTTACAGCACGTCATTCGTCTTAGCGCAGGTCAATCTGCGAGAAGCCAGCAGCAAAGTGCACAGTTGTGTCCTTAGCGACAAAAACCCAACCGGGCCACTGACCTGAACGTTCCTCCTCCAGCTCCAAATATTGCCTTCAAAATATTCCTACCTCATACACTCTCAAGCCTGTCCTCCCTCCCGCACAATGTGCTCTGAGAACATCAACACTGGGCCTACCTGAATCCAGCGCCTGGAGTTTACCTGCACGCCTTCGCGACTCGGTAATTAACCTTTCGAAGCCCAAAGCTCGCCTCAATAACATTTAAGTATTCAGTCCGTACCGCGAAGAAAACACAACTCTTCACCGTTACGAAGATCAACTTTTTAACTCTGTTCAAGGAAATAATCGCCTTTTACAGCGAGAATCATAAAAGAAAACGCGAAATGCAGAGTCGATGACTCTTAAAGCAGGTGGTCGCTTGTCATTCTGCTTTAACTGAGAGACGAAGAATGTTTCTGCGTAAATTGCAGACATGCAGCGATACGAAGATGGTAGAAATTGACAGACGTTTCAGAGCTGTTCACTGTGAACAACCCTCTTAAACGTCTGTCAATTTCTACCACACTGGCAGCCTTAAGAAACAGATTTAAATTTCAGAGACGTTCCGAAAATCGTCTCTCAAAAAAGGCAGGTTCACTCCCTCGCCAGCGCAAATCAAAAGCATTTCCGAGTCACGAAGATGCACCTGTGGGGGACAGGAGAAACACATCCTGGCGTACGTCGACCGTGGCGTCGGACAGATCTCTACGAAACTCGGGGCACATTATCAGTTCCACGTGGGCCGTGAAGTCACGTGATTGAATCCAAGAAACAAATGTCAAGTGTCCCCACCAAGTGGCACGCCCTGCAATTAATCACTTTGCTGCAGGAACATCTACCGGAAGCTCGAAACTGAAGAGTCACGAGGGCGGGGCAGCTCTTCCTGCCGGATTCCCATCGAACTGGCAAAAAAAGAGAGAAAAATACAGCTCAGGAACACAGGAGACATGAAAATACGTTTCCTCGGCTTTCGTGTGCGGTACGGAGCAGGCCTCCGAGGTAGCTGTGCGGATAGCCGACAAGGGGTGGTCCCGTGTAATGTCCCCACACCCCTCCATCTCTCTCTCGTCCATCGCGTGCATGGTCTGCCTCTGGGTCTTCTTCCGACAGCCTTCGAGCCCTGCTCTCCAACGCGGCCTCCGACCGACCGAGTGTGTCCTGGTTTTTCCCACGACTGCCCTGAGGAATTTCATCTCAGCTGCTCGTAGTTCACCTTAAAAGGCGCCCACGTTTTCTGTTTGCAGCCAACTCTACATTTATTCCGCTGACCTAACCCAACATTGCGAAGCGTTTTGTAATTTCTCTACGTACAAATATTCATCCCGCTCTCTCATTCCCTGTCTGTTCTTAGCTTCTCCCATCTCAGTCTTTCTCGAGTTCCTCGCTGGTCGTCCCACTAAAACGCCGTGGTCTAATCCAGGCACTACTTTTTTTTTCAAGGAAACGCAAGTTCGAGATTTTCTTCCGACTGCAGGAGCAACTACTAGCTTATCCAGTGACTGTGTAGCGCCGTCCGTAATTCGAGGGCCGTGGACGTCCTCCGCCTTCGAATGGAAACCTTGCAGACGCCGAATGCCCTGAGATCTGGGCGTTTTACGACCCAGTGGTCTTCTAGGCAGTGACGCCGCGTGGACAGGCAGAGGAACACGCCGTCTTCAGCTTCCGGGCGTCCCAACCCCCGAGGACCACCACTGACATTTGAAGATCTCGTCAGCCAGCGTTGGATTTCAGCTTTGCGTCCACTTTCGAGGTCTCAGACTGGGGGATCGGTCGAGGTTTCCCCATTTGACAAATGCCAGGGTGGCTCTTCCTTCCCAATCCTTACCAATTCACCGTTCATTGGCCGTCCTGCCATACGACGCCACAGTCTGAGCTTCATATTACGTGGTTTTCCCCAAGTCTCAGTCTCTCTCTACGCAATAAGATGGAATCGGACGCCTCGCCCCGCCTCGCGCCCCTATTGGCCGACCTGTGAGCCAATGGGCGTCGCCTGGGGGCGGTCCGGGGGCGTGTTTAGAAAGTGCACCGGCGCGCTATTAGACAGCGGAGTGTCGTCCGGCCTTCAGTTGTAGGGACGCGTCCGAGCGGTTGTGTCGGGCGCTCGAGTGAGCTTCCGTGTGACATGTGATAGTTGCTGTGGCCACGGCGGCGTAAGATGACAGTGACCAACTTTGGCATGATGCGGCCATGCTTCACTGGATACCCCTTCCAAGGTAAGAATCTTTGGGCACAGGCCCGGTTCCGGGACGCGTGTTCTGGAGCCTTCCCCAGGCTCGAGCCCACGGTCCCGGACGTTGAGACCACTCGCCGTCACCCTGGCCAGTGGCAGTCGCCAGACGGGCGACCAGTCTCCTCTTAGAAAAGAGCCCTTGTGCCCCGAAAAGTCCCTTCGTCTTGGTTGGGTTCGACCTCTCGCTCGGTGTTGATCGCGGCGACGGGCGACGGGTCCTCGGGTGCAGCTCCGCTGACCGCGCGGCAACGGACAGCCACTCCGAGCTAACGACGCGCGTCTGAAGATATTAGGACGACGACATCGAGGAGAATGAGATTGGCGAGCTTGCAGCACGCATCGCGGAGATAAAAGACTCGAAAACATTAGCTGCAACTGGGAAGACCTAGGTATAGATGGGAGGATATTAGAAGGATGTGGACAGGAGAACTGATGACAATTTGAGCGACTATCAGCTTCTCAGAAAGGACTGCATGTGTGGGAAATTTCTGTTTCAACACGCCTCAGTCTACGCTCCCAAAAACACAGAAGTGTCGTGAAAGTGTTGACAGAGACAATTAGCCTAATTAGCCCAGCCGGCAGCTTAGCTCATTTACTAAGTCGTTAAGTGACTGAGTGGATCGCGGCTTAGGTTACGTGACGCACGTGTAATTATTTGCTACAAAACTTACCTTCTCAAATATAATTAAAATATTAATGACGGAATGTTTTTGATTTTATTTGTGAACATAAGTTTTAAGTTCCTTAAAAAGAACAACTTAGGCCCCGCTTAGTAGTAAGCTAGGCTACAGAGGGCGAGGCGCGTAATCCGAGAATAAGAACCACGCTCAGTAGCTACAGGCCCACTTAGCCTGTGTTCGACATTGTTATTTCCATATTGAAATTACGACTGCATTTTTTAGTTCTGCTGATGATTTCATTAGGCCTAATCTATCACCGCGTGGAACGTGGACAGTACAATTTTATACCTTCGGTCTTCTCGAAGCGGATGTAGACCTCGCAGGCTAGACATTTATTTAACTTAAAGAACAAAACAACACGTCTTATAAAAATTAATTTTCTGAACATGAATTTAACGAAATGTTTTTTAATAAAATTTCTTAGGCCTACGTAATTTAGTTTAATTTTCATTACGGGCAGTTTAAAACGCGTGTCACTTCGCACATAGGCCGTACTCTACGCGCGTATAAATAAATATATTGTAATATTCCCTTAATATTAATATAATTAACGCAATATTCTATTAAGTTTGAATTAGCTTAGCCTAACAGCAACGTCGAGCGTCGTATTAGGCCTATTGAAAAAGACAACAGCTAAGCGAATGTTTAGGCGATGGTCCCTCGACCTGAGGACGTCTTCGGAGCCGCAGTTTCGCTTCGCCTCAGTCACATTCCAAGAAAACAAAAGCGAACAGAATGAAGGTCAGTTGAAATGAGACGAGGCGATCGGAGAGTCAGGCCCCATGCAACGAAGTTAGGAACGAGCGCTGGCTGACAGATAAATATTTTAAAGAGGCGGACGTTAAATCTATCGATGCAAAGAAATCATTCGACTGTTCGCGATGAAGCCTCGCCGTCATCGTACCAAAAAAAAAAAAAAAAATGTGGGGCAGGAGTTGGAGGAAATGGCCCGTAAAATTGGTCAGACGCGCAGGATTCAAACTGCGTCTTAGCGATACGTGACACAGCGTCTCGGCGGACGCCCCGGCGTCGCAGGACACCTGAAAACGGGCCTGCAGATACTTACAGTTCGCAGTTCGTTCGTCGGTTGCAACGCCGTGCTGAAGATGGAAGCAGGACGTCTCTCCGAAACGTTAGAATACACACGGACGTTGACACTTGTTCAAATCCACTTGCGAAGAAAACTGTGTACAAGGGCACGCCTTGTATGTAACCTAAGTACCGAATGGAGAGATAAATCTGTGAATTTATCCAAAGAAATCTCGCGTAATAGCCTATGTGACTTTTTGGTGGTGGGGGTGGGGGGATAATTTGCTCAGAGACTAGAGGGAAGTGGTCAGTAAGCAGAGGGTACTGACTCAATGGTCAGATTCGAAGATCCTTTGTCGAAAGCGAGCGATTTTTCTCGTAATAAAGCCAGCATTAATTCCAATCCTTTGACTAACTGCGAGAGGAGAACAGGCCTTACAGAAATGTTTCGGCACGCTGAGCACGGATCCGCTAAATTAATCGAAGACAGCACAGCGCTTGATACTCAGAAGTCATAAAAAATAACCTTATCAACAGGACAAATTGCATGAAACTAATTACGTCTCGCTGTTTTGTCTGAAAGATTTTAGTCATTCATTTCCAGAAGTTTTATTTGGATAGGCTAGTTTAAGGAAATTTTTTTAGAAAAACTATCCCTTTCTTCTTAATACCTTCTTATACGTCTAAATAGACTTGACTTCACACATCAAGGAGAAACGTATCACTGCCTCTTAGCTATTAAATCATACTGAAAAATATTTAAAAAAAATATAATTCTTCATAGTTTCGGGTTAAGATTCAAAAATAATTTCCAATGTCAGGCGCGAAGGCTCTGTAACCTGCAGTCCTACGTGTGACCTAGAATTTTCCACAATTTAAAACGAATCCAGACGCAACCGTAGAGTGATACGGGCGTCGTATTAGCCTGCAGGCGACCAAACATCTCTTAGCAGCCATCAGATAGCCCGTGATTAGCCTCTGCACGGAGCGCGGTGTTGGCGCAGTCCGTTTAGCCCCAGGTAGGCCACAACAGCGACGTCGAACACGCGGCAGCGCAGACAGAGAGAATGAGAGGCCAACCATCGACGGTTGACCGATGGAACTGAGCTTGTTCAGAAGCTAATAGTGGCTGAGCTAGTCAAAAGTTTCCTGCCTTTATGCAGCTCGAACGTCCACTGCCTGAGCTAGATCAATCAAGTCCACCCACACCCTGACAATCTACTATTTTAATTCTGTCCTCCAATCAGTACCAAGAACTCTCAAGGCGAATTTTTATTGAAGGTTTTCGGAGTGGAGTAGAATCTGTGGTTTTCTCGGCGATGATTAATTATCGCCGTGATGATGGAGGCAGCAAGTACCCCTGAAACGTTGGTAAGCTTCAACCAGACTACACGAGTCAACAACCCAGAAAACAGCCATCTTCAGAGCTTATCGTATTCTCATGTTATAACATCCAGGAATTTATTTAATATAATCCTTTGGTGAAATGCATAAATTCTGAAGTTCTTCATGAAGTTATAATACGATTTTCTACAGTTTCTTATGCCAATTAAAATACGAATGCAGCGATTTCAAAACCGGCAAGAACGTGCCAATCAGAGTAGAAATAAAAGCCAAAATAATTTTGGACCGATCGATCTATCGATACGTCGCGATATTTCCATATCGAAAGCCACGGGTTCCCAAAACACTCTGCGGGTTGCAGGAAGCTGACATCCAGAAGACCATCGACCGAGCAGGTTCGCATTCCCGTAGACGGCAGAATCTTTTTCGAGTCGCTGTCAGATCCTGGCGGCCGTCACTTCCATATACATCTCTATATGCCTAATGCATAGAAAAAGATTTCTATACGCCTACATCTTATATAACTCTCATTCGCAATGGATACTTTTAAAGAAGCTCTGTCAGACATGACCT
>NW_019059577.1:638728-648984 GCF_000696155.1 Zootermopsis nevadensis
GCTACGGCTCCATGGGCCTGTCCATGCCGTACCCGGCGTCGTCCGGTTCCTACATGCTGCCCGACCCGGGGTTCGCCTCCACGTCGACTCAGAGTGAGTGACCGCCACGCTCTCTTTGTAGGCCGAGGTCCCGGCTCAGAGCGCGGTAATTACTAAAATATGTCAGTATTAATACTGGTGCAGAGGAAGCTTCCGAAACGTCGTCTAGTACATCGAATTGGTCTCAGAAAACGGCCTCGTAGGAAATTCGACCACTGTCACAAGGTTTTATAGAATAATTAAACTGTAAGAGCAGGTCCACTCCGAGCGCTGAAACCTGTTCCGTCGAGTGTCTAGAAACCACAAAAAGCAATAGACAGAAGGCGGCTGGCTGGCTTCGTCTCTATCCGCTGCCCGATGGATCTCAAAGCGCGTTGCTCGGTCTCAGGGCCTCCGACCGCCAGCGGAGAGCGAAGCAAAGCGACCGCGGGTGCTACTGCACTTGCCAAGAGCGACCGAGCACTGACAAAACCTTTGACGGTTCTTTATTTCGTGAGGCCGCGTGCCCTGGAAACGCGTCCGAGATTGTCAGCAACTTCAGACGAACAAAAAATCTGTTCTTTTTTTTCCGTCTGAAGTCGACGCTACTCAGAACTGAAAGTAAGTTGGCAAGGCCTCAGGTTCTCACGGCGGCTCGTTAGAAGATACCTTGTGCGCAGTCTCGTAAAAACGAACCGACGTTTCGGAGGTATATAGCACCTCCATCATCATAACGGTTAGGGCGATCACTGGCCTGACAATGGAGCCAGCCAGCCAGTCGTCTTCTCATCTCAGAGGTTCGAGTCCATCATCTTCAGGACCTTTCGCCTACCGACAGTCAAGTGGGCACACGTTTTTGAAACGGCTAGTACGGCCCCGCGCGCGAGGCGAGATTGTGACCTTTCGCCGGCCACCACAAAAAGCACCGCAGAAGTAAATGAGATTGCGGCTGCTGGCTGTCTGCTACTGTCCGTCCCAAAAACATATCGCTCCTGGCGTGCGGGGGGAAAAACTCCACTCGCAACATTCCGTTTCGACTTGTCGACGGATTTATACAGAATTTGGGAGTGTGGACCGGGGGAGGGGGGGGGGGGTCCTGATTTTTTTTTAACCTTGTTCAATGTAACCCGCGCTGTATGCGAAGTTCTCACAGATGTCACACCATGTGTCGCAGTTTCTGAGCACCACCACTCCACGGCGCTGTATTCGCATCACCACCAGGCCGCCATGCTCCAGGGGGCCATGGGAGGGCCCACGGGGGAGGCGCGCGCCCCCAGCACATCCAGCTACACGGCCATCGGCGCCAGCTCATACCCTCCCCAGGTAAGTGAGACACAGCGAACAGTCAGGGCCGAGTTTCGCAAGCGACACGCTCTATTAGAGGGAAGCAAGGAAGTTCGTCCACGAGTAAAAGTAACTTAAGCTCGCGTTTCGTCACCAGATTACAGTGGGGCAAAATTATCTTAGGGTGGCTAATAAGTCCTTTGAAAGGGTTACAAAGTTCAAATATTTGGGAACAACAATAACAAATCAAAATGACACTCATGAGGAAGTTAGGAGGAGACTCAATTCCGGAAATGCTTGCTACTTCTCAGTCCAAAATATTTTGGCTTCCGGTCTGATTTCTAAGAACCTGAAAATTAAAGTATACAAAACAATAATCTTGCCTGTTGTTTTGTATGGGTGCGAAACATGGTCTCTCACTCAGAGGGAGGAACACAGATTGCAGGGTTTTGAGAATCGGGTGTTGAGGAGGATATTTGGGCCTAAGAGGGAAGACGATGGGGCGTGGAGAAAACTGCACAATGACGAGCTTAAAAATCTGTACTGCTCCCCCAGTATTGTCAGGGTGATTAAGTCGAGAAGAATGAGATGGGCTGGGCATGTAGCGCGCATGGATGGGACAAGAGGGGTGCACCGGGTACTGGTTGGGAAACCTGTCTGTCGCGCCGGAGAACGAACAAGGGCCGAGGGTGTCTGAGGACGGAGTGCAGGGAAGGGAGGGGCAAGCCTGAGAGGAAGAATCCACTCTGACGAACTAAGCGTAGATGGGAGGATAATATTAGAATGGCTCGGGGTCCGTAAACGTCCGAGCGCTGGTTTCCCATGGAGTCAGTCGGTGAGCAACATTCGCAGCCACAACTTGCAAAACTGAGAGGACGGAAGGACGAAGTTACGTTCTGGTCATGGATTCCTGACGTCACGCGCGCGTCGGAGCGTAGCGCGTTCACACCTTTCCGCACAAGTTGGCGCGCTTTCCCTGAACGGTCCGCCTCACAATCAACCGTTACGTGATGCGGTTGTGTGTAGCAATGTTAGTGCCGCGAGAAAACGTCTGTCCCCTTCAGACGCAGGCGACTTAAATGTTTCAAAAGAGAACGCTCTGTGTTTCTTGGACAACCGTTTCGTCAAACAGATGACCGGGCCCTCATGATTGAGGCATCAAGCACCTCTGAAACGTCGGCGACTTCTACCAGACTGCACGGCGCAACAGTCCAGAAGACAGCCGGATGGACCCTACAAATCCAACTGCTTCCTTATGTTTCAGATATCGGCCACCAGTGGGCACCATCTCAACCAGTCACCCCCGCCATCTAGTGGTAGCAGTATGAACTACCAGGCCTCGCATCAACTGCCCCCTGGCCCCGCCAGCCTAACCTTAATGGGAGCCGTGGCCCCCAGTACCACAGGTTCGCATCCCGTCTCCACCTAACCATTCGTGGTTTTAATATTTTGCTGTTGTGACATCACCAGGGTTGAACAAAACTATAATATCAAGTTATTTAAACCCTTTGAAAAATCTGGCAAAGTTGAAATATTTGGTAACCAAACTAACAAATCAGAATTGCATTCTGGAGGAAACTGCATGTAATTTGACGTATTTTTTGTATGGGTGTGAAACTTGGCTTGCTTGCCACACTGGCCTTCAAGTTAAATTACTAGAGACAGAACCTGGCTGCAGGCACTTTCGTAAACATTCATAGCTTCAAAGAATATTCAAAAAAAAAAAAAAAAAAAAAAAAAAAGAAATGTACAGATACTAATTAGATGTATATTTCGTGTTAATCGCTTGTGACAAATATTTCTACTTCATGTAAATTACAGAGTGCATCAGACCGATACAAGTTTAAATGAAAACCTGCATTTCAGATCTCAGCGTAGTTCCACCTCACGATTGTTTTGCATGTTCGCCAGGCGACGCTGACCAGGCGGTCCCTCCGACACCCGACATGAGCCCCAGCACCGCGTGGGCCCCCATGACCTCCGCCCCGTCGTCTGCTCAGCCCCACCAGCACCAGCACCACCGCAACATGGCCACGCCACCCCCCACCAATCTCATGAACTCTAACCATACGAGTGTGGCTGCTGGGATAACGAGCTTTGGCCACCAACCTGGGTTCATGCCCCAGAGCAGGCCCCACCACCACCACCACCACCAGCCCTTCTACTCCTGGTACTAGGCACAACGAGCTCTGTTAGACTGCGCAAATAGTGGCTCCGTTTGAGACGCAGGCAAAGACAATACTTGATTCTGTAAATTGGACGCCATCCACTGTCTGTAGTATATTTCATACGCACGACAATTTGACAGCTGGCACTACTCTCTCTCTCTCTCTCCTCCTCGCACTGACTGGAAAACACGTTACGACATTACGAAGAGACAAAGGGACGGACAGACAGACTACACACAACATGAATAATCAGTATTAAATTAATTATTCGGTATTGTCCGTCTAAAAACAATTATATTTAAAATTTAATATTTTCAAATAAGATAATTAAAATATCATTGTATGTTCCACATCGAATAATCGATTTTCATTTGGAACATTCCAAATATTAAATTAATTATTCGGTATTGTCCGTCTAATCACAATTATATTTAAAATTTAATATTATACAAATAAGATAATTAAAATATCATTGTATGTTCCACATCGAATAATCGATTTTCATTTGGAACATTCCAAATATTAAATTAATTATTCGGTATTGTCCGTCTAATCACAATTATATTTAAAATTTAATATTATACAAATAAGATAATTAAAATATCATTGTATGTTCCACATCGAATAATCGATTTTCATTTGGAACATTCCAAATATTAAATTAATTATTCGGTATTGTCCGTCTAATCACAATTATATTTAAAATTTAATATTATACAAATAAGATAATTAAAATATCATTGTATGTTCCACATCGAATAATCGATTTTCATTTGGAACATTCCAAATATTAAATTAATTATTCGGTATTGTCCGTCTAATCACAATTATATTTAAAATTTAATATTATACAAATAAGATAATTAAAATATCATTGTATGTTCCACATCGAATAATCGATTTTCATTTGGAACATTCCAAATATTAAATTAATTATTCGGTATTGTCCGTCTAATCACAATTATATTTAAAATTTAATATTATACAAATAAGATAATTAAAATATCATTGTATGTTCCACATCGAATAATCGATTTTCATTTGGAACATTCCAAATATTAAATTAATTATTCGGTATTGTCCGTCTAATCACAATTATATTTAAAATTTAATATTATACAAATAAGATAATTAAAATATCATTGTATGTTCCACATCGAATAATCGATTTTCATTTGGAACATTCCAAATATTAAATTAATTATTCGGTATTGTCCGTCTAATCACAATTATATTTAAAATTTAATATTATACAAATAAGATAATTAAAATATCATTGTATGTTCCACATCGAATAATCGATTTTCATTTGGAACATTCCAAATATTAAATTAATTATTCGGTATTGTCCGTCTAATCACAATTATATTTAAAATTTAATATTATACAAATAAGATAATTAAAATATCATTGTATGTTCCACATCGAATAATCGATTTTCATTTGGAACATTCCAAATATTAAATTAATTATTCGGTATTGTCCGTCTAATCACAATTATATTTAAAATTTAATATTATACAAATAAGATAATTAAAATATCATTGTATGTTCCACATCGAATAATCGATTTTCATTTGGAACATTCCAAATATTAAATTAATTATTCGGTATTGTCCGTCTAATCACAATTATATTTAAAATTTAATATTATACAAATAAGATAATTAAAATATCATTGTATGTTCCACATCGAATAATCGATTTTCATTTGGAACATTCCAAATATTAAATTAATTATTCGGTATTGTCCGTCTAATCACAATTATATTTAAAATTTAATATTATACAAATAAGATAATTAAAATATCATTGTATGTTCCACATCGAATAATCGATTTTCATTTGGAACATTCCAAATATTAAATTAATTATTCGGTATTGTCCGTCTAATCACAATTATATTTAAAATTTAATATTATACAAATAAGATAATTAAAATATCATTGTATGTTCCACATCGAATAATCGATTTTCATTTGGAACATTCCAAATATTAAATTAATTATTCGGTATTGTCCGTCTAATCACAATTATATTTAAAATTTAATATTATACAAATAAGATAATTAAAATATCATTGTATGTTCCACATCGAATAATCGATTTTCATTTGGAACATTCCAAATATTAAATTAATTATTCGGTATTGTCCGTCTAATCACAATTATATTTAAAATTTAATATTATACAAATAAGATAATTAAAATATCATTGTATGTTCCACATCGAATAATCGATTTTCATTTGGAACATTCCAAATATTAAATTAATTATTCGGTATTGTCCGTCTAATCACAATTATATTTAAAATTTAATATTATACAAATAAGATAATTAAAATATCATTGTATGTTCCACATCGAATAATCGATTTTCATTTGGAACATTCCAAATATTAAATTAATTATTCGGTATTGTCCGTCTAATCACAATTATATTTAAAATTTAATATTATACAAATAAGATAATTAAAATATCATTGTATGTTCCACATCGAATAATCGATTTTCATTTGGAACATTCCAAATATTAAATTAATTATTCGGTATTGTCCGTCTAATCACAATTATATTTAAAATTTAATATTATACAAATAAGATAATTAAAATATCATTGTATGTTCCACATCGAATAATCGATTTTCATTTGGAACATTCCAAATATTAAATTAATTATTCGGTATTGTCCGTCTAATCACAATTATATTTAAAATTTAATATTATACAAATAAGATAATTAAAATATCATTGTATGTTCCACATCGAATAATCGATTTTCATTTGGAACATTCCAAATATTAAATTAATTATTCGGTATTGTCCGTCTAATCACAATTATATTTAAAATTTAATATTATACAAATAAGATAATTAAAATATCATTGTATGTTCCACATCGAATAATCGATTTTCATTTGGAACATTCCAAATATTAAATTAATTATTCGGTATTGTCCGTCTAATCACAATTATATTTAAAATTTAATATTATACAAATAAGATAATTAAAATATCATTGTATGTTCCACATCGAATAATCGATTTTCATTTGGAACATTCCAAATATTAAATTAATTATTCGGTATTGTCCGTCTAATCACAATTATATTTAAAATTTAATATTATACAAATAAGATAATTAAAATATCATTGTATGTTCCACATCGAATAATCGATTTTCATTTGGAACATTCCAAATATTAAATTAATTATTCGGTATTGTCCGTCTAATCACAATTATATTTAAAATTTAATATTATACAAATAAGATAATTAAAATATCATTGTATGTTCCACATCGAATAATCGATTTTCATTTGGAACATTCCAAATATTAAATTAATTATTCGGTATTGTCCGTCTAATCACAATTATATTTAAAATTTAATATTATACAAATAAGATAATTAAAATATCATTGTATGTTCCACATCGAATAATCGATTTTCATTTGGAACATTCCAAATATTAAATTAATTATTCGGTATTGTCCGTCTAATCACAATTATATTTAAAATTTAATATTATACAAATAAGATAATTAAAATATCATTGTATGTTCCACATCGAATAATCGATTTTCATTTGGAACATTCCAAATATTAAATTAATTATTCGGTATTGTCCGTCTAATCACAATTATATTTAAAATTTAATATTATACAAATAAGATAATTAAAATATCATTGTATGTTCCACATCGAATAATCGATTTTCATTTGGAACATTCCAAATATTAAATTAATTATTCGGTATTGTCCGTCTAATCACAATTATATTTAAAATTTAATATTATACAAATAAGATAATTAAAATATCATTGTATGTTCCACATCGAATAATCGATTTTCATTTGGAACATTCCAAATATTAAATTAATTATTCGGTATTGTCCGTCTAATCACAATTATATTTAAAATTTAATATTATACAAATAAGATAATTAAAATATCATTGTATGTTCCACATCGAATAATCGATTTTCATTTGGAACATTCCAAATATTAAATTAATTATTCGGTATTGTCCGTCTAATCACAATTATATTTAAAATTTAATATTATACAAATAAGATAATTAAAATATCATTGTATGTTCCACATCGAATAATCGATTTTCATTTGGAACATTCCAAATATTAAATTAATTATTCGGTATTGTCCGTCTAATCACAATTATATTTAAAATTTAATATTATACAAATAAGATAATTAAAATATCATTGTATGTTCCACATCGAATAATCGATTTTCATTTGGAACATTCCAAATATTAAATTAATTCAGGCGAACCCTTCATTTCACGTAATTACCAGTCAACGACGTTACCAGTATTTGTCTAAATTTGATCACTTCTGTTTATAATGAGTGAATGCAATGAGTGAGGTTTCAACCTCCCTCTAAACATTCCGTCGTGTTACAGCCCTGACATAAAAAAATTACAAAATTGAGTGGAACCTGCGATGTCATAACCAAAATCCGATCCACAGTCAGGTTTCAAGATCTTAAAACAGAACAGAGAATTATCGGACTTAATAAAGAAAACAGGCTCTGGATAGACAGATTTCTGGAAAATTTTGCGTTCAGTGTCCCTACTGAGATCTGACACAAAAGCCTAAATGCATCTCAAACAAGCGCCGAGCAGACCGAAAGTGGGCACGTGACGTGACTTCTGTGAATTCATGAACTACAGCAAAATAAGTGGGAAATCTCCTCCGCTTTCCACAGGGACTAACACACACAGGCCTGAAGACAGTTCAGGATGACTACGGAACGGAGGCGACGAGTCTGTGAGAAACGTTGCAAGATGACACGACCCTGAACACCGAGATCAGCGGAGAGCACAGACCGAAGGACTTCGCATTTGAGAGACGACATCTGTAACTGAGACTGCTTGAGGTCTTCCTCTCTCACTCGCTTGCAGTGCAGACCTCCCTTTCTGCACCAACTTGAAAGTGTATGTCAGTGCTACAGACAGGGCTGTCCAACATCAGAGAATTAACTGCAATGATGAATTTCTTCGCATGCAATGGTTCCCAAATTGTGGTCCAAGAGATGTTTCAAAGATGCTGTTAAAACAATTACAATCTTCTGTCTGTGTGCATGCAGTTTCTTGCCGTGAGTTCTCGTTCCACCGCGGAAAAGTCTAGTTCGCAGTGGCCTCTTTTCTTTGCATAAGCGAGACTTGGAGTAATGAGACGGGAAGAGAGACTGGAGATGTAAAAAAAATTGTTTTGGGATTGGAATTTGTGAATTATGGGGCACAAGAATCGACTTCATATCTGTAAATAAAGACAGGGAAAGGAAGTGCCCTGCTACACAGAACTGGCCATTTTAATAATATCCACCAACATTTTGTATTCGTGCTATACGTCCAACCTATCAAAACCTCCAACTTAATAACACCAAGAGCAATCCTTGATGTTTGGTCTTCATCTTCCGCTCACTTCACGTCTTGAAGGCACAGAGTGAGAGACGAGATAAAAACAAACATTTCTCTCATCGCCTCTTGTGCGTGGACACACGATCAGGACACGAGTTCTTAGTTACTTAAATCTCACCATAGACTAGTATGGCAGTGGGATCACCGTCTGTTGGAATGTATCACAATCACCGAATAAAGTTATTTATCACATTCCTCTCTTATTTCTACCCCGACATCCCACAGAGCATTTCTCTCAGGACGAGCAGGCATTGGCACAGTCACGTGATGTTCACTGGAGAGGTTTCCGGTCCTACTGGAAATCCAGTTTGTTACTTTATAACACTGTATCAACTGAGGTACTAAACCTTCCAGCACTGCTCCATGACCAAGGAAATTCCACATAAACTATCCAGGACTTTTCCTGGAATTCTCCCGGACATCCCCATACCACACCCTCATTCTTCATCTCACACACAGTGCCATAGGAACCTGATACTTCACCCAATACAAATGTTACAGAGTGTTAATGGTGGAAGACCGTCTTAATTGTTTTAGGGATTTTGTTTATTTTTGCTGTATTCTCTGTATCGTGGTACATAACCCTGCCAAAGGCGTTTAGAAATCGATAAAGACTGCAAGTGCCGATTGTACTCAAAAGACGTAAAATGGTAAATAATTTAAGAAAAACAATTTTTTTTACTGTCCCACAAATTACAAAAATCGTGGAGTTATCCACTTTTCGCGTCCAGGTCTTCAATTGGGACAATTTCCCTACGACTGGAAACGGAAACCATAAATTATTTTAAGGTCTGAAAGAAAGTGGATTCTTCTTCAGGCGCTGATTAGAAGGCGCCGGGAACCGAGCGACACGCCATTGTCGTCGTCCCTGGTGCGGATTCCAGTCTTCGTTTAATCGAAGGCGTCAGTTTACAAGCGAGAGACACTCACGAATGGAAGGTTGTTTGTGCTTTGTCGTCGTCATTACAAGAAAGAGACACTCACGAATGGAAGGTTGTTTACGTAACAAATAGCACCCAACCCAAATGCAGATCCCCTTAAATATTTCAGCGTTCCCACAAGAACCCTCGACAATCAGAGCCTCTGAAACAACACGGCCATGCACATTTAATGACGCCTGAGGCGACGGAAAAGAATTTGCAAGTGAGTCTGATTGCAGTCAGCTAGCTCGTCGTCGCCATGGCAGTGGACGAAAGAACCGAGAGTCGTTTCCGCGTCTTCCGGGTGCTGTTCTACCTGACGGGGAACCCGATCCTGAGCACCTCTGCGCCGTCCAAGGCCTACCGCGCGTACTCGGTCGTCACTTTGACGTGCGTCTTCGTGACGTCTCTCACCATGAGCC
>NW_019059580.1:28929-41934 GCF_000696155.1 Zootermopsis nevadensis
ATGAGCACTCGCATTTGTGAGAAAGACGTTCTTGCATTTACACTCCTAGAAGCCAATTGGCGCCAACAGGTTACAACATGATGCAAACGGCCCGGGTCATTGCAGTTACAGCGATATTATATGTCTACTAAACCAAACGAGTGTAATGAACTACAACCACGAATAAGTATTTTAATATAAGTTTGTGTGAATTTTTTATCACTTTGTGTAACATACATAAAAACTAATATTAAATTTATATTTCTTAAATATTAAGCCTATTACTACTTGTTAAGATTTATCTGTAACATATTTAAAGCACACTTAATAAAAACTCGAATCCAACAAGATTTCATGGTATGATCATCTGCGCAAGACTCGAAATCACGTAAAAAGCATTTTATTGTTGGGTTACAAATTCACATAATATTATATTGCATAGGCACCTATGTTTGTGATGTACAAAAGTAGGTTTAATGAGTTAATCGGGAAATCTAAGTAACTTGCTGCCTGTCAAGACTGCATCTAAGTAAAGTCAAACAAGAAAACATCACTCTCCAAGGACAAGGTCAAAGCAGGCTGGGGGCTGACAGCTTCTAGATAATTGTTCTGTTTTCCTGAAGAAACGTAGAACCACCCAAGCTCCAGGCATTTTTCTGAAGATCATAAAAATATCTCCAGGAATGCAATTCTGTTATATACGTAACGCTGTTTGTTTCACTCAGACATAAAAGAAATGATGTCGGCACATGTCTGTCCTGCTTGACGTGATTTTCTTTTTGCAATTTAAATATGATAGATGATGGCTTTCTTCTGAGTTGCTGCGCCGTATCTGGTTAAAAATTTGCTGACAATTTAATTGTGCTTGCTGCCTCTATTGTCTGGGCGATAATGGTGGAGTCAGCAAGCACAGTTGAAATGTCGATAAACGTTTACCAGACTACACGGCGCAACGGGCCCAGAAGACAGCCATCTTAATAATTGTCGTCGTGAGAACTTGAAATCTAACTTAAAATTTGAAAATTGCCAGTGTGACAATTGGTGACTACACGTTAGAGAGACAGGGGTGCAAATGGGGAGGTAATATTAAAACCAATCTTGAAACCAGGATTTGAGTCTATTGACTGGGTTCAGCTGCATCAATATAGAATCCAGTGGAGGTTCTTGTGAACACTGTAATGAACCCAGAGGTAAGGGAATTTAAGAACTTCAAGATAAACTAACATCTCCATCTACTTAGATATTTACTGTTACTACAAGTTTCATTAATATGCCCAATATGACATTATTATGAAGGCATCAATATGCTTAGATTTATGTGAGGTTCTTCAAGATAATCATTATCATGGTTTCTAACGTTCACGGAAGAGCATCTACACAAATGAAGATGTGTAAAATGGTTATTACAAGTAAAAAATAAATTGCATCAATTCCAGGTGATGTGTTCAGATGGTAGCTTGAAGATGACACAGTTTAAAAATTAGTCTAAAGAAGAACTCGTGCAGATTTGGATCGCTATAATCCGACTGAACCACAACAATTTGCTTATGCATTAGCTGCTGTTGGACTTCGATTAAATTTAATGCTTTAAAACATAACTGGTATTTGTATGTACCTCCTTAAATAACATTTAATTCCTCTTAAATTTGTGAAGAGAATGTATTATGTGTTCTTATAATTTTCAGAATAAACGATATTTTTCTTTTAACAGCACTTACCGCAAATTGGTCTTTATAATGAGTTGTGGGTTCGGCTGCCCCTGTTACAGAAGACAGCGTATTGGGTGGGGATATGGCGGGAGTCTGGGTTCCATGGAGATGAAATTCGGGTAGGATTTGGGGGGGGGGGGTTTAATGCTGAACCCATGTAGCTTACAGACCACCGTTTTACGACAATATGGCGTGTGTCATAATTTAAAAAAAATCGGGGTGGGTTGTGTACGGGGCACAATCGCAATCGTTTAAGAAGTGAATCCGTCTTTGTGTTATTAGATGAAGGGTAAGATGTAAATGAATAAAGTCTTGGTGGTTATAAGTGAAGTATAATTTTATTTATCAAAGGCCGATGATAATTAACCAAGCCTTTACAACTGAATTCTTTACGAATCCACTAAGGTATGTCAATTTATGTGGTGTTCACATTGAATGCATAATCATCGTCCAGTCGTCTCGGCAAATTCACATTCACATTGTTCACATCTACTTGAAAATTTATTACTTGACCAACTATACCATAGTTTGCTTCATAACGCAAGCGCCTTATTTTCATAAATGCCAATCTCGGCGAGATTAATCTTTCACTTATAGGATCTAGTGGTGGCAATCCATCGGGCTTTGAAGAATAAGCAAATCCATTTGACTTGGACAAAGCCGATACCTTATTAAAATTTAATGATTGGCGACAAGTGTTACACAATTGAAACGATGTGATATCTTCATTTGGAAATTCTTATTTTAACAAAGAGAATTATTTTAAACTAACTGGCTTCAAATATCTCATAAACCATAAGAGATCACAAACATTACAAACGTAACCGAACTCATTCTTGACATGGACATCGGCCCACTGCTATCTCTTTACAAATTCTTCACAACGAACTGCGACTATAATATTGTAATTTTTTCTCATTTCATCGTTTAATGTTTTAAAGTTATCACATTCCAAGTCAATATCCATCGGTTCAGGCGGCGGTGCACTCGAAGTACTCGCGCCGGCGTTGACGCGCTCGGCTTTCTGACTCTCTCTATACAATCTGCATCGTTCGGCATTAGTCAATTTGGGCTTTTATGATTTCTTTTAATTTTTTTTTCCAACGATATACTTTTCTTACATTTCTGTTCATATTTCATTTGCAATTTCTTTGACATTATGAATTTTTTTTCAACTTAGCACACTTATCGGCTTATAACTTTACAAATTTCATTTTATCGGTCATTTTTACTAAATAATCTTGTAGATCCTGTTATTCTCTGTAAATCGACACTACGGTCAACGTCCTATCTCTTCGCATTCCAAAGTTACACTGCCCAAACGCCGCGAGGAGTAGCCATTTTCAGTGTTCACGCGCAAGCGCTACCCCTCCCCCCTCACCATTGCACACTCCCATTACACACCATTTTAGATACGGACATAAACCCTCTATTCTACAAAATTTAAATCATTAGATTATCATTTATACTTTACGAGATATAAACACCAAAAATCTTGCCATTTTTTTGTCGCTCGAGTTTACGTGGAGACCCCTTATACAGGACCGAATTTAAAGACGTTTTCACGTCAAAAAGGAATCGCCAATCAATGCCCAAAAGCAATAATGAGCTCGTTGAAGAGTTTAGAACACCCTCCATGGCGCAACATTCTTAAGAAATGTCAGAGACCCATTCACGTCATCGAGGATTATTTTGTATAATGGCGTCATCGTGGAAAAATACTCTCCGCCTCAAAAGTCTGAGTGCCTGTCACGTTGGTATAATTTATTATAGAAACGTAAGAAATCTTCCAACGCCACAGTACTCATACCAAATTTAATGAAAATATTTAGAGAAGTTCTCGGTTTGTTGCATGTATGAACATTGATGGATGACAAAGTGAGCTTAATAGGCGTTTATAAATTGATAAAGAGACAGAGTAACAAATTTCGCTGCATAAATCGTCTTTAAAATTACTGCAGTAGATTCGGGTGGACACCTGAAAGCACTTACATGATAATCACATAATGGCTAGGATAATGAAACCTTTTATAGATAATTAAATTAAATCCGTGGCGTAACAGCTCCATAGAGCCAAAGCCGACTAGCTTGACTGCTGGCCTCACGTTCACATGCCTAAGCAGAGGTGAACGATCATCCAACCAGATACAGAGTGGCGTGTGGTCAGCACAACGAACCCCCAGTCATTGCTAGTTTCCATGACCGGATTACGCTACTCGTTGTAGCTCCCCAATTTCCTCACGATGCTGAGTTGGCACCGGTCCCATACACTGGTCGAAAGCTCATGAGGAAATTTCTCCTCCCCCGAGACTCGAACCAGCGCGCATTCCGTATCGCCGGTCCGAAGCATAATGCCTCAGTCCGCGTGGCTACGGCGCAGGACAACCTTTTATAGATGGGCATTTTATAAATACTTCATGGCAGCGGTTTTAGAACTAACAGTGTTCCCAAAAAGGAGAAGGCAGACTGTTACATAAGCCTCTGTCTGTTCACTGTGTGCCGCAGAAGGTTACTGATGATTTCGCGAGAAGACTGATGAGTCCTAAATGAACACGGCATGAAGCCTTCAGGCATGTCAGTTTCGTGACTGGCGATGCGCCCTCCAAGTCTGCATAAGAAATTGCCTACAATACGCCCATGATTATTCAAAACTAACATTAACTGTGAGTTCAGAAATAAATTTAATGAAGTTGAGTGCCTTGAATCTGTTTGCAGGAACTAAATTCTAGCGTGGCGGTGTAAATTATTCTTACTTCTGTGACGTTCGTCGGCTTAGTAAATATGTTAAGCTCAGACGTTCATTTAGAGAACTGAATGCAATAAATTTGTTGCAGAAATTAAGGAAATTTTCTGGAGTTCGAAGACGAAGAACGGAAGTATGGTTTTTCATTTGTAGTGCGCATCGTTGTACACACGAACGATCTAAGTCTGAAACGTCAAGACAAAGAAAAACACAAAGGCAACCTCTCATTTATGAAAGTGTTCAGACACAGTTAAGATTTTGGATGTCACAAACACAAAATTGTAATGTTATGCGTTTTTGACATCAAAAAATTAAAGTTTCCGAAAACCAATATGTGAAGTACGCAAATAAAATGACAGATTTGGTACGAGGGTTTTGTAAGAGAGTACGTAAACGACATTTAAACATTCGGGTAGTTACCACAGCCTCGATTTTGGTCTTATGGTGCAATCATTTTGCACGGTCCAGTTAGCATTTACTTTATTTTCTTTTGTACATGGGTGTGTCCAGCAAGACACAGACCTTTCACTATTTACAGCTGTATACTTTTTATACAACACTCATAAGTCTAATCTCGTCGTATTTCATCTAACGCCTTACCATCATTGTACTTCTGTTTCCGTATACAGAATGAGTCAGAAGTATGTTTACAAACTTCGTGTGCGTGTTCCAGGATCAAAAATAAGAAAAAATGAATATGGGATCATAAATGTTCCATTTTCGAACTAATAGCCAAAAATAAGTTTCAATGACTGACTTTATATCAAAGTGAATCCAGCTTCCAGCAAAGATTTTCAATTAACGTTTGCGCAGGAATTGCTGGCGACACGCTTACAGGTCCACTCACGCCTCCATCGCGTCTAAGAGGACCTTCATATCGGTGATTCTTAAGAAGACACTTGCCACATCTCCTTGAAGATGTACCACTGAATACAAGAAGACAAATGTGGTTTATGCACGACAGATCCCCAGCACACTTCTCCCATCGCGTCAGATATAATCTCAATGAACAGTACCCTCAGCGATGGATTGGGCGTGGTGGTCCAGTTGCATGGTCACCGAGGTCACCTGACCTGACTCCGATGGACTTTTATCTGTGGGGTAACTTGAAGTCCGTCGTTTATGCAACACCCATAAACAATGAAGACGATCTGTGGGAACATGTGCAGAATGCATGCCAGATGATTTGAAGAAACCCTGGTGTGTATGAACGAATTCGTCAGTCTTGTGTACGCCGTGCTCGTGCGTGTGTGGAGAATGGGGGAACAACCTTCTAGCATCTGTTATAAAGAAACATCCCTGTCCTTATACTTGGTAATAAAGGCATATATTGAAAATTATTTTTGGCTATTATTTTAAAAAAGAAGCTTTTGCGACCACACGTTCATAGGAACATTTTTTCTCATTTTTGATCCTGGAACACGCACACGAAGTTTGTAAACATACTTCTGACTCATCCTGTATATTACACTGAATGTCCACCGGATATTTAATGGAGTTGCTAAATGTCTTGGAACTTTGGAAGTTCTGTTCATCGTTTCACAAGGAACTGTATCAACACATTATCAGAAAAAACGTATCTCGGTTTTTTTAGTACGTTTCGTCAAATGTTACTAAAGTCGAATGAGGGTTCGGTCAGTTTTATTGCTCATGCGACCTTAAAAACAATTAGTCCATGAATATGTGCGTATTTAATTACTAAATTCTAGGACTTTGTACCACTGTCTACTTTTAAAAAATAACACTACGTTTCGGAAGCTGGATCTGCTTTCATCCTCAGGTTAAAGAGGTGGGAGAACAGCTGGGTCCGACAAAGGAGCTGACCTTCATCAACCTAGTGAGCAGGTGTCTTTTTCCCCAATTTTTAACGTGAGGACAGAAAGAGTTCCGATTTCCTAAATGCACTGTTTCTTCTTGAAAAATCTAAGAATTCATCAATCCCGATTGTAGCACAGCATCATCAGTATCCTTTAAAAATGGGCAAATAAAATGTTTTGTTATGAAGATGCCCGCCTACAATATTTGCTCAAACGTTGCTAGAACCAGTGCAAGTGATTAATCGGTACGGGCTGCTGGCAAGCACAGCAACGATTGAGTACTATTTAGGTAACTCGCTATGATGGCAAGACAAAGAAGAGATACAGCGAAGAGAAGCACGGAGTACTGTAATGAACTAAAGGAGTGTGGTGCAGTGATTCTTCCCTACTCGGTTTGAAACAACGTTGTATTAGCGGTACTCGTCTGTAGTTTCTACTGCCTAAATACGAGACCGGTCTCGGGAATGCGCGATCAAGGTCGTAGCCCAAGGCGCCAGCAATTGTCAACAGCGATGTTCTGCGTGGTTTTGATGTATTTGTCTTCTTTGCCGTGTGCGTTCCTGGCATTTGACACTCACTGTACTTACGTATGTGTCTGGAACGTCGTTTTTATCTGGTCTTCCATGAACAAGGACTTCAGACATCACATTGCTCAAATATTATGAACTTTATCTGCATGACTGTAAGCGCCTCGGTGCTTAGGAATTGGTGAAGTTTTTCTGCTCTTTCCAGCAGTAATGTAGGGTATCAACATGAAATATTTTTTCTAGATAATAATTAGTAGGAAAATCCAAGGAAAGAAATTCTCTAACCTGCAGTCAAGACCATAACCACGAAACGTGAAAATCTACACAAACTGAGGAAGTGTAGTGTCACAGGTCGAGAGCAATTAAACAGGGAAGGGAGCTCATGAACTGCAATCTTTGGGTGCTGTAGCATTGTTAAACATAAAATGTGAACTATACCCTACTAGTGTATTTGAACAATTTATTTTGGGTTCGATTCTGACCATGAAACATACCTTACCATGTAGGTACATAGGGATCTACAATCAATTGATTTATAACACGTAATATACTTATATATGTAAATATTCTTATCACAGAAGAAGAATGGAACAAAATCTCCTTATCGTCATCTCGTATTTAGTCGATGGTCTGATTTGCGGGGAGCTTTTTCCAGCAACACAAACCATGTTATATACATGATGTGTGTTAACTTTCTTTATGTCAATAAGATTTCTGTCTTCTGGGTTGTTGCGCTGTGTAGTCTGGTTGATGTTAACCAACGTTTCAGAGGTCATACTGCCTCCGTGATCAGGGCGATGAGTATGAAGATTTCTGTCTTCTGAGTTGTTGCGCTGTGTAGTCTGGTGGATGTTTACCAATGTTTCAGACGTCATACTGCCTCCGTCATTAGGGCGATGAATGTCAGTTCGTAACAAATTTGCAACACGCCTATTACCTCGTTATAGTCTATCTGTCCGTATGCATCAACTAGGCCCCCTATGTTGTATTGTTACATAAATCTGTGTGCTTTGCAGTTGTGTTTCAACTGGATCTGTTCTTGTGATTTTAGCTTCTTATTCTGGGCCAAGACGATCTTTATGGGGGGATTCTCGATGGAACTCGACTCTCACAAAATACAGTAATATAATTCAATTTGTGAAATCAAACAAGACTAGGCAGGAACGCACAGGACAAAAATATCCATGTTAAAACAATCACTCCAGGAACTATTAGGTGGCAAAAATTAAGAGAGTCCACATTAATCATCAACTGAGAGCTTTATAGAAGTGGAAATACGGCGTACCTAACACGGACAATAACATAAATTATTTATGGCGCAGTTTTCCTTCACCGGCTTGGCTGTTTGTATTTTTTAAACAGTTGTAAGTTGTTATTATTCAGTCTTCTTTATTCTATCTAAATAGTTACGTCTTCGAATCAGTGGTCCATCTGATGCATGTTTAGGCCTACGTGCACGTATTTTGTTATGTCGCCATTTCGAGTTTAATATGGGAGTTTGTTACATCTCTAGCCCTGGCTACTGACAACAAAAAAGAAAAAGGTTTTTATGATTGCGAATGATGATAAAAGCTTTGAAGAGGCAGTAGCAAAGCCTTGAAATGTTCTGTTTCTCATTTGAGGAAGCTAATAACAAAAACCTCGATAAAAGTCAAGATAGACTCTACGTCAATGTTACCACGGTGTGAAGGTGTTTTAAATCTATTAATAACAATTGGTTAATTATTTCCCCAGCATCTCTCAAGATCATCTGATTATCGTCGCTTTAAAACCTGACCGCAAGAAATATACAATACGGCAACTGAAAGCTTCAGAATGCGACATAAGAAATTATTGTATTAACGCCTGCTTCGATTACTCTTCCTTAAACTTATAAACAAAGTTTCAAATCATTATTGCACACAGATAAGGAGGTTTGTACAGAAATTAGCTCAGATAAAACTAATATTTGCTTATGTCTCGTAATCAAAATAGAGGCAAAACCAATTTAATGGGCAGTAAAACCTTTATAAATTTAAGACTTCAAATATATGGAAACGATAGAAACAAATAAATATAGCATTCACACACAGGACAAATTCGAGGAATAATTGCTACAATTCAATTAATAAACTTCTCGGTTTCTGTAAAAAAAATTAAAATATGCAACTGTAATTTCACCCATTGTTTTGTGAAATTACTGCTTGCTCTTTAATTTGCGAGAAGAACGTAGATGCACGGTGTATTAGAATTGGGCACAGGGGAATATATTTGGATCTAAGAGACAAAAAGAAACAGGAAGATGAAGAAAATTACATTATTCAAATTCAATTATTTATTATAGTGTGCTGTTTCCATAGCCGATTGGCCACTTATTGATACAGCAAAAAAATGGAAGCAAGAAACTATAATAATAACAATATGCAAATTATAATAAGAACTCCGACATTTTTGTAAGCAGCGTAAAATTAATAAAATGCTATTAACACCACAACAAAATTACTTTTATATACAAGTTGTCTATAAAAACCTTTACAACTTCAACACTAAATAAAAAAATAATGAGACAAGATAACTGGATGATAATTTTTGCATGTTAAACAACGTCTCTCAAAGTTTTTAAGGGAAATTTGTTTAGTGTTAAAAACATAACTTTTAATTGAAGGTGTGCACGTCGACTGACATTTAACATTACACGAAATGACTACTCCACAGGAGAAGGCACAATGTGTATCCTGGGTTATCGAGACAAGATCAGATACCCAGGTGCAGCGCAAGTTCAGGACCAAATATGGAAGGTAACCGCCATCAAGACCCACAATTCGTGAGTGGCACAGAAAATTTATGGAGGCTGGCAGTGGCCAACCAAGCACAAGCGTAGCGGACATTGAACGTGTGCATGGTGCATTTGTCCGTAGCCCTGGAAAGTCCATTTGCACCTCCGCCAGACAATTCGAGTTGCACGTTCGACCATCCATAAAGTTCCGCACAAGAATCTGAGACTGTACGCATACAAAGTGCAGGTAGTGCAAGCTCTTAAGTCAGATGACGGGCCACGCCGCACAGTTGCTGTCGACATGCTGGCTCGAATTTACGTCGAGGAAGGCTTTCTTGAGCGTGTTCTCTTTAGTGACGAGGCAACGTTCCATGTGTCGGGGTTACTTAACAGGCACAACGTAAGGATATGGGGATCCGAAAACCCCCATGCGGCCAAAGAACTTGTGCGCGATAGCCCGAAAGTTAACGTGTGGGCGGACTCATGTGTGACCGAATAATTGGGCCATTCTTCTTCGCCGAAAAAACAATCACAGCCAATATGTATCTGGACATGCTGACGTAATTTGCTGTCCCACAATTGGAGGACATTCAACAACATGTCATCTTCCACCAGGATGGAACACCACCCCATTGGGGGTTAGCGGTTCGTGGTTACCTTAACGAACAGTTTGCTGATAGGTGGATTGGGAGAAATGGTCCAATACCGTGGCCACCTCGTTCGCCCTATATAATCCCGCTGGATTTTTTCTTTGGGGTTATGTTAAGGATATTGTGTACCGAACACAGGTTCCCAACATCGATGAAATGAAGCGAAGGATTGTGGAAGCCATTGCAACCATTAATGCAGAGATTCTTCAGCGAACATGGAGGGAAATAGAGTATCAGCTTTATATGCTACGTGCAACTAAGGGTACACATGTAGAGGTGTAATGAGTTATGTGCATAAAACTTTGAGAGACGCTGTTTAACAAGCAATAAACCCCATCCAGTTACCTTGACTCATTAATTTTTCATCAAGTCTTGAAGTTGTAAAGGTTTTCTATGGACACCCTGTATGATTCAATGTAAAAAGAATTTCTATAAATATATCAGTGTCTTTATAAACAGTATTTGCAAGTAATCCTCATCTAGGACAGCGATAAATTTTACATGAGAAGCCAGTTGTAAACAAATTAAAATCCATAAAATTTCGAATAGATGTGCGTATGCCAACAGTTTCAAGCAAGGAAGGACAACATTTAAAACCATTATAAACATTAACGAGAAAAGCGCATCTGTATGGCGCCTCCTAGTTGCTAAAGCATAAAAATTTTGGTGATCTAAAGCATTCGCATATCTATAGCGGATTTGAGAAATTATTATGGCACAGGGGAAGAACTTTCGGTGATTACGCTCGAGCTGATTGGCGTCAGTAGAAGTTAAGATATTCCTTGCAACGGAAGCATATTCAAGTCTGGATCTTATTGAGGTAAAATAAAACATCGAAAGATCTTCAACAGATGAAAAAGTTAAGGTTGCAACACGGGTAAGAAATAACAACTTCAAAATTTGTAAAATATGCAATCCACGTTTTTATAAAGATAAAGTTTAGAACCCAGAAGAATTCTCAAATATTTAACAATACTAGTGAGGATAATACGAGATCGACAAAGTTTATACTCAAAAGCAATTATATTAGTTTTCCTAGTAAAGATAATAACTCTAGTTTTGCTGACAATCTTCGTGTGGTTCATTAGCACAGGTCATCTATGGAGTCAATGATAATTTTAAATACAAAATCATTACACAAGTCAGTATAAAAATATTGAATAACATTGGCTCTAACACAGATCCTTGTGGAATACCGGATAATACTTCAAATGGTGATGACACTATTCAACTGTAACGAACATGAGACCATTTGTTGGTAAGGTAATTATGGAACCAATAATGGAGACTTTCACATTTAAACTCGCCAACAAATATTATTACGAAAATTAAATAAAAAAGAAAGATGGGACATACACCACGAATGAGGAAAAATGAGAAATATATAAAAGTCTTCAGACTGACGAGAGTAAAGTAGAGATACCACTTGAGAGTCCGAGACATAGATATGCATGCGTGTTGTCTCGACGTTTACTTCTAATGGAAAGCTTGCTTATTAGTATTTAACAGAAATTTTGTTTGTTCCGTTTGTCCGCCTATAAATAAGCATCACATGCAAAGACGAAGACAGAGACGCGTATGTCCTTGAGGTTTTCACGGCGGTGAGTCCGAAAACGGCTGTCTTCTGGGTTGGACCTCTGAAACTTCGGTAAAATTCTACCAGACTACACGGCACAACAACCCAGAAGGCAGCCATCTATGAGATCCGTACTTGCTTTCTTGGTTCTTCCTAATAGCGTTTTCTATAACAAATAATATTTTCAACGAGAATGTTTTATAATAGTTTTGTTCTAACCAATAGACGTTCTTGAAGTAGAAAAAACGTTTCTTATAAGTTCTGAAATACGCTCCATTATTATACATTCTTGTCCACACAAGTAATGGTACGATTTACAAGTTCATATACTCGTTTCATTTGACACTACGGGGTGACGTGTGTCGGTCTCATTAATCCATCTTCTGACGCTTAACTTGGTACAAAAACTGCACTAATGCATCGGTGGATAAAGTCGATCGTGTCTCGTCTGAGGTGACAGCAGTTTTACTGCGCACACATTTTACTTTGAATACCTTTTCGATTCAAAATAAGGAGAATAATCTGCCAAGGTATGTTTGGTTGTTGCGTCCACTTACAGACACAACTACCCCGACAACTCCATCAAGGTCATATTTCAAATAAATAAATGGGAGATATTTCCACACAACAACGAAGTTCACCAACTGCATATGTAATATACATCAACACAACTACAATATTGAAATATGATTCAAGATTGTACAGAACGAAGTTCTGCACATATTTCAAACGCATTTTAACATTTTATAACACAGCCTTCGATGTAATAGTGTAGATTGTGCGCCAAGTTAAAAAAAATTGATAGGCAGTGTCGGACACTGCCGCAGTTATTTTCGTGAAAACGTCAATCGTGTATAGTATATTGAAAATAAACAAAATTTTTGTTTTGAATCGTTTAATTCATTTGCAACTTACATTTATTGAATACAGGGTAGTGGTATGAGAAGTAGGATACATATGGTTTTGAAATTATTTGAATACCTTTTGCAAATGTCAAATCTATACAAGTTTTCCCTTGCGTGGTTGGTTTGTCCAAATCATTCACTAGTTCAAGTTTAAAGAATTTCTGAAGGTATGCACGTAAGAGTTCTAAATTTTCGTCACTAGTGTTGAAATCGCCACCTGAGTTGTCCGAGCGCGCTTACGTTTCCTATATTCGCGGCAGTACTGCGCTTTGGTTTTGGGTCCGGGCACGGCGTTTTCGGTGTCATTCTCTTTGGAATTTTGTGCTCTACGCATTCGTGCCCGA
>NW_019059580.1:50472-64573 GCF_000696155.1 Zootermopsis nevadensis
TGGCTACAAATTGGTTGGTTATAATAGAACACACGACATCAAACAAAAATTTGTTTACTCGGCATTGTTGGGTATACCAACACAACAATGCCGAAAAGGGGGTTAGTTTAGTGTCTTACTCAAGATTTTAATGTTGGTTGCGTTTTAAACACTTGACCAACCCCCCCTTTTGGGGGGTTGGTCAAGTGTTTTAACCCCCCCGAATGGGGGGTTGCTTTAGTTTCTTACACAAGATTTTAAAATCTTGACCCCCCCCCCCAGGAGCTCCGAAAGGAGCGCTCTGCTCTAGTGACATAAAATTCAGGTACACACTCGTATATTCCTTTAATGCAGCTCTAAATAATTTAATACATTACTGTTTATGAACATTAATGACACATTAAACTATGTTCTGAAAGTGAGATTCATGTTGTCTCCTTTGTTCACCTGCTATTAAAATTGCATCTGATAACACGTAATACCACCGAATGTCTAGGTTGAGTGGTTAACACTCCTCCTTCATACTCGGTAAATCTCAGGTTCAAGTCTAGGCCAGGAGACAGGCAATTCCGGATTTCCGTGGTTTTTCTCAGTCCCTCCATACAATGCAGAGCTAGCAAGTTAAATTAGGCCAATAATAATTTATTATACATCCTTTCCAAATTACTATTCATCTCATACAGTCTGAGCTACTGAAAAAGCGTCGTTAAGTATACTATAAATAAACACTCGGCGCCGAACATTTGGCGACTGCCTGTCTTACTAAACACAATGTGGTTGAAGTTGGTGATCTAATGCTGTTGATTTCTTTTGAAAATCTGTGGAGGTATTAATATATCAGCGAAGTGGCCATATATCCTGCATTAGCCGTATTCCTAAAAATTGTCTTATTTAGGAGCATGAGCATTTACTTGTAAACTTGTCCTGCGTGTGGAACAATTTCTGTAGCAAATTTACCAGTAGTTGTTTTCAGTGGAAAAGTGGCATAAATCATTTTTCTTAGAACAGAACACTTAGTAATCTATTAGAAATAAATTAATATTAGGTAGGTTACATATTTATGATAATGTGTTGCACAATGAACACCTTTGTGTTTTGTAGAGTTCAACAAACGGCAAAGTAGCTACGATGCAGACACGGAAATCCTGTTTACGGAACCCTCATACAACTCGGATTCGATTATAAATGTATTTGCATTAGCAGTTTATTTAACCTTGCATTCAGCACGACAGAGGGTGCGTATAAAAGCGAATGAGAGAATAACAGTGAATGATGAACTGGAACGAGTGTGGAAGGAAGTGGTGGTGGCCTAATTTAAGGTACTGCCCTGGCATTTACCTGGAGGGATGGTGATAATCACAGAATACCTCAGTCAGGATGTTTGGTCTCGGGGCTGAGACTTGAACCTGGCGTATTCTTTTAAATACTAAATAGTGTTGAATAAATTCGAAATATAATTTTCTGACCGCGGAATATTTAATTACACGCAAATAAATGTTGTAACGTCATGACACTAGATGAGAGAACAAAGATTCTAGATAAGTTGCGCGGTGGTAAGAGCAGAGCAACAGTTGGCTAAACATTTCCTTAATATTTTATTTTAATACTTTCTTTACAGATGATACTACAGTTTGTTCACATAAACATCATTACAGTATATTTATGTTTGTTCGTTTGTTTTTGTTTACTTTGACCTTCCACGGCCGAGGCCCCGCATCGTCATTAATTCCATACTTTATTGAGTTCGTCCTACGCGGAATGATGGAATGCGTAGCTTTAGAGATACGTATCCACCGCGGTGCTTGAAGGTCTGCTGTACTTACACGATTGAGGACACGGAACATAATATTAACGTAGTCTGAAAACGGAGATTGTATATGAGGATGGGAGATGGGTGCTTCGCGTAGAAAGACGCCTTTTTCTTTATTAACATTGTTGAATGTTCGGAGGTCACTGCTGCAGAATCAATTACTTAATCTAGATCGTGATACACAGAATGTTGATATTGAACGGAGGCGAGTGTTTCTGCTGCTGTGAAACATAGAATACAGAGTGTCTCAAAAGTATGTTTACACATAAGTTTAATAATATTTCGTATTATAACGCATATACATCGTATTAGGACATTCTGTATATTGGCCTTCCGGATTATGTCAACTGGAAGGATGTGAAAGTAGTTTCTCCGGATGGCAGCAATAAGCAGTAAAAGTGTCAAAGCACTAGGATGAAACAGAAAGCGTCGCTCTCGTCAGAGGCCCTAATATTTTGGTATGCACTTGGAGGGTAAGGGGGACTTTTATAGAATACATTTGTTCCGTGTACACTGTCATATCGACTTACAGTTTGTTGTCTTTTATGCTGTAAATTTCAGGTGAAAGGAAATACAGCATCCCGCCACTGGAGCCACTTATTATAAAACGAATAAGGATGAGCGGTGGACATTTGGAATCCTCACTATGGGATGTATCCCTGACTGGAGCAAAGGATGCACGTTTGACAAGCATAAGGTGATGTGCGATTTGTATAGGTATTCTCCGCATGGCCAGCAAGCCAACTGTTAGTGGTTTCATTTAGCGTTCTTTACCTTTTATCGAGCGAAAGGCACAGAATGGGACCTGAGAAGTGACGCCGCGTAGATGCGTAGGTAAATATCAACGTTTCGAAGAAAAATACTGTCTCCATCTTCAGGGCTGAAGCTGGAGGCAGAATGTTTCTCCGAAACGATTAAATCTACCTACGAGTCTACATGACGTCACAACCAATAAGAATAATCATACTCACCGCTGTGAAAAATCCAAATCTGACACAACGTATGATCCATTCATAACTATCTGTCGAGTCGTTTGGCTAGCCCCCATCGATGTGGCCCTCTGGGAATAAGGCAATCACCAGGGCGAACGAAGGAACAAAGCAATCCCAGGAGCTTCCTCCCTAAAAACGTTAATGAACCTCCCGCCACCCCAGAGTTCGCAGCAGTGGGACTCTACTTCCCAGTCCTTTCTCACTTACATTTAGTCTTAGTCTTCCACCACCCCTAGTGAGACCACCCCAGAACTGCCTCCAAAGCATGGCTACCCTTGTAATTTTTACCCTTTCCCCAGCATGCTTGCCCAAGCACTTACGCTCACTGGATTATGTCCAATAGGCCTCAACTCGGATTTGCCCCCGACTATCGATTATGCTGCCATCTGTGTCTGTCGCGTCAGCTGAGGTCGTGTTGCCATCTGTCTGTGGTCATAGTAACTAAACTTTCTACCATATCTTTACTCGAGAACAGACGAAAGGATTCCGATAAACTTTGGAATGAAGCTCGGGTCATCAAACACTGGTCCAAATTCGTACCACAAAACGTCCTTTAATAGATGATACAGACGTTATTGATGCTCAAATTCATGACATGGGAGGACGATGCTCAGCCACGACGCTGTTACCCATGCTCATTTAAAGTATACGTGCTGCCATCTATCGATAGTCACATGAACTATTTGATATTAGTGTTTATGACATGCTCGTACTGGCATTTGATCACACTCACTCCAAGGTGCAGCGTAGCCTTTGAAAAGTCGATTGTATATTCTCGCGTCAAAGAATAGCTCACGTTCTTTATGAGACGGAAAGGTTCATCATCGCGTTCATAAAAGTCCTCCTTCTGACTCTACCCTGAGCTAGCTGCATCCAGTTCTCTCCATGACATCTGTCTGCCTATAATCCATCTAACGTTAAACTTCCACCTACGCCTCGGTCTTCCCAGCGGTCTCCTCCCAAATAACACCTTATAAACCCCTCTCCCCTTACCCATGCATGCCGC
The DNA here is from genome assembly GCF_000696155.1 of Zootermopsis nevadensis. Next base: position 54,260 of record NW_019059580.1, read on the forward strand.
ATGTCCTGCCCAATTCATCCTTCTCCATTCTTTCACCGTAACACTATCAGGTGAGGAGTACAGGCCGTGAAGCTCATCGTTATGCACTTTTCTACGTGATCCGTCTACCTACATTTTGGGTCCTAATATCTTTCTCAACACTCTGTTCTCACAGATCCTCAATCTATGTTCCTCCCTCAAAGTGAGAGATCAGATTTCACAATACAGCACAACTGGCAAAATTACACTTTTGTGTATTTTGACTTTTGTCATTTTACATAAGACAATAGATTTCTGACTGAATAATAGCAAGCATTCCTTGAATTTAATCTGCTTTTAATTTGGTCATAAATGTCATTCTGACTTGTTAGTGTCTTCCCCAAGTACTTAAATTTTGTCACATTTTCGAACAATTCATTAGCTATCCTTATATTCTGGATCTGTCCCGAATTCTGATACCGAGACATAATCATATACTTGTCATTTCTGCACTCATTTCTATACCAATATCCCTACTAAACCTTAAGAATGTTTCAATGTTCGCTTTTATAGTATTTATATCATCGCTCAGCAGATTAACATCATCAGCATAAAATAAACGCAATTCGAAACAGCACTGATTTTCTAGGACTTTACTGATAACAAATTCTAGGGCAAAATTTAAAAGCAGTGACGACAGAGCATCTCTCTCTTTCAGGTCATTCTGAATAGGAAATGTATTGGGCAGATGTTTACCTACACGAATTTTGCTGTATGTTTCACTTAAACACGTTTTAATTAGCGTAACTGGTTCTTAGGTATACCGAATTCAACAAAAATGTTGAAACAAGCTTCTTTTTTAACTGAGTCATAGACTTATTTGAAGTCTATAAAGAGTTGATGGACTGTTCCATTGTACTCCAATTTTTGTCTCCAGTATCTGGCGAGTGTAGAAAGTTTGATCAGTTGTAGATCTATTACGACGAAACCCACACTGACGATTCCCAAAAATTTCATTGGCATATGGAGTCAGCCTGGCCAGAAGAATGATTAAATTTTGTGGGTAGGTGATAAGAGGGAGATTCTTCGATAATTATTACAATCAGTCTTATCACCTTTCTTATGAACTGGTATAATAAAAGATTCCTTTCACTGCTGTGGCATTTTCTCCTTACACCGTATAGAGCAAATAAGTCTGTGTATCTTGGGTTGTTAGCCCCACGCCCAACCAGCAAACTTGAGGATCACCCACTGCCGGTTGTCCGCGACTGCTTATTCAACACATTTGCAGCTGCCCTTCATGTATGGAGGCCTTCTCCTTCATGCGCAACCTGAGGACGCGTCAAAACATGATGACAAATGACACACCTAACAAGGCCTGGCATTAAATGAGGAGGCCTATTCTGTTGAAGGAAGTGAATTGTTGAACTCCCTAAAATTAATTACTGCACTTGCATGGACGAGCGTGTATGAGCTTATAAATGTACTACTTCTACAAATTAAGACGATAAAAATTTGTTTTATTAATTATTGTTATTATAAGTTTTGCATTGGAGAAGAAAACTCTGGGGAATGTGTGGCGCAAAGAACACCTTTGGTACTTTGTTGTATTCCGAGGAGTACACCATTTCAATCTTAAGATGTCTGTCTCCTGCGTTGTAGCGCCATGTAGTGTGGTAGAAGTTTACCAACATTTCAGAGGTGTTGCCTCCACATCACACTGATGATGGAGGTAGCAAGGACCTCGGAAACGCTGGTAAACTTCTACCCCACTACATGGACACAGCCATCTTTGGACTCACCGCCGTTGAAACATCAAATCCTACTTTTAAACCTTGTCAGTGGAATCAAATGTCTTCACACAATTCCAATTTCTAAAATATTGGGATTAAACCACTGACTTTATCATGCATAAAAGTAACAAGCGCCTTTAAACTCGAAAATAACTTAATTCTCGAAAGCCGGCTGTATTTTAATACGGACTCATAAATATAACTGAGAACTTATAAAGGTCAACTTAGTAATATAAATTGAAACCAATTAGCATAAATGTTAATTAATAATTCATACCTCATGTACTGCATTATGTTGAGATTAAACCCTCTTGTTGTCTAGAAATAAACTACACTTTATTTGATACGAGGGAAAAATACTGCGCAGATTCAGTTCTATGCAAGATCCACAGTAATTGTTATTTTGTTTTTCTCTCTGTTCACAGTTTTGATTTCGACAAGAAAGAAATCGTTATCGGAGGTCAAATGAAAAATATAACTTTGGTTGGCAGGTATAATGTGAGTGGTAAGCTGATGTCACTCCCGTTAGCCGGCGAGGGGACTATGAAGGTTTCTTTTTGTAAGTGGTCGTTCCGTAACTTAGACAAGGAAAATTTATAAGTATGTTTATTATTAACATTATTCCATCTATTCACCACTTTATAGGGTATTTAGTTTTATGTACCCGAGAAAAACCTTGCCCCTGAAGTAAATAGTGCAGCAGCTAATTCCGAAATACATTTTTTTTAATGTGTTACATGTATTATATAGTTTTATTGTGAGAGATAACTATATATTTTACTACAGCGTCTTTCGAATGATATATGAAGATCCTAAATTGGCAGTTTTCAGAAGTTCCCTAATGTTGTGTTTGCCCGGAAGTTGGCCAAAAATATGTTCTAAGTGACTTGAAGGATGTTCCAGTTGCTCTTGTAATTATTGGGATTACTTGTACTTTCACTTTCCACATTCTCTGTATTTCTATGTGAAGGTCCTTGTATTTCAAGATCTTCTCCCCTTCCTTCTTAATTACATTCCTGTCAGTTGGTATTGCTATATCAATTAGCAGACAAGTTATATTTTTATTTCGGATTGTAATATCTGGTTTGATATTTGAAATGGTCCTATCTGCTTTGACTTGTTAGTTCCACAAAATAGTAATTTGGTTATCCCGGCTCGTCTCAACTTCCCTTGGGGCATCGGACGTGGATATTTTTCGACAAAGTGATTTCAGTAGGTTAAACATGTAGCACGCATAGGAAAGATCAGTAGTGCAAAATGTTGGTTGTAAAGCTTGAGGAGAAAGTCAACTCGTGAGACCTTGACGTGGGTGGAAAGATAGTATTAACAAAGATCTTAAAATGGTGGCATTCATGTTGTTATAAGGACCGGTGATGTATTTCTGTAGACACGGTAATATACATTCGGTTTCCATTTAGGCAAGACACTTATTCACAAGCGAACTGAGTGTTGGCACCTCAATGTCTCCGTACCTATTATTTAGAAGTAATGTTTGAATATATAATAATATTTTTTTTCATTTACTAGACGTAATGAAACACTCAGCCAAAAACACTTACTACAACCATAAATCAAACTGGTTTTGTTCGAATTAATGCTTTCATAACCATGTAGTAGATTTATCTTACATGCATCAGTTCACCAGTGTAGCCACCTATCGCATAAAAACTTCAGTCGGTTGTCAGACCTCGTACATAATACACAATTTTGAAAAAGCATTTTAAAAATATTTGTACCTCAGAGATAGAAATTAAGGAAGGTTTACTTGTCTCTTAGAATTCTTGTCCGTTTGTTATGGCATAAAGGCGTAAATACAGTCTTTAAGAAGCGCCGATGTCAGAAGAAAATCCTGGCTGCAAAACCTTACGGACACCCGAATTAATTCTAGGGATATTTGGTTACGATCTTCAGAAGTGAACATAGCCATCCAGGAAAAGATTCAATGCAGCGAATTTATTTTTCATTCATTCTTTCATTCGTTCATTCATTTAAGCTCGAAGGATTGTACCATTGGCCCATTCCGGAACTTGTCCTATTAGTCTTGAAGTGCATTTTGAGTAGTGAGTGACAAGCCCACTGCCTCTGCACAATTTCTGCTCAATCCTGATATGTCTGCGAAGGCCATCTAGTAGAGAATCAGAAGAGACATGTATGAGAACTGCCTGGTAATTTTGCTAGACTGCAAAACCTCACGGACACCCGAATTAATTCTAGGGATATTTGGTTACGATCTTCAGAAGTGAACATAGCCATCCAGGAAAAGATTCAATGCAGCGAATTTATTTTTCATTCGTTCATTCATTTAAGCTCGAAGGATTGTACCATTGGCCCATTCCGGAACTTGTCCTATTAGTCTTGAAGTGCATTTTGAGTAGTGAGTGACAAGCCCACTGCCTCTGCACAATTTCTGCTCAATCCTGATATGTCTGCGAAGGCCATCTAGTAGAGAATCAGAAGAGACATGTATGAGAACTGCCTGGTAATTTTGCTAGCGAAACATATCGTTCATGTTCGTAAAGTTCTTTTACATGCCGTAAATCTACGACGTGGAACCGACAACTTTACTTCCCCTAAGAAGAAAGTTGTGCTACGGGTTTTTATCACCCGTAAAAACTCGGGAACCTTGGGTCCAGTGGCTAACACATTAACCTCTAGTCCACCGAGGGCGACAGAATTCATTTTTAAAAACTAATTCTTTATGATCAGCGAAACATTTAGTACCTGTTCAAGAAAAACTTTTAACATCGCAGTTTCCTTCATTTTCTTCCAGATGACTGCGATATAAAGTATACGACCAGTTACAACTTAACTAAGCTGGATAACGGAGAAGTGTACCTAGTACTCTAGGACTTCAAATTGTTGATGGAACCTCAGGTTTTCAAAATTCAACTAGATAACTTATTCAACGGAAACAAGTTATTAGGTGAGTGTGGAAATTTTCAGTTCTACGTGCGAACTGAGAATTTTTTGCAATTGTAAACAAATTACAGGATTAGCTGTGATGTAATTTCGAAAACAGAAATATTAGGTAAGCTGATAATTGTGCAGTTGGAACAAAGTTCTAGGGTAGCTGGAATCATGTGGAGTTTAAAACAAATTTCCAGGTGAGACGAGAATTTGTAAAATTCTTAACTAACTACTAAACGAGTTGACTACTTATGCAGAGCAAAACAAATTGCTAGGTAAATTTGGAACCTTATCAATCCTAGACGAACTAATAGGTAAGCTGAAGACTTGTGCAGTTTCGTTACATACTGTTTGAGCTGAGAAATGCAGTTCTTTAAAACCTGCTGGGAGATCTAAAAAATTATGTAGTTCCAAAGAAATTATTACGTAAGCTGAGAAGTTGTGCAAAACTCTCAGAGACTAATGGTATGTCTCCCTCTTTCAGGGGAGAACATGAACAACTTCATTAACGAAAACTGGAAGCTCGTCGTGAAGGAAACTGGGCCGCTCATGTCTGACGCCATAGGCAATATACTACAGGCGATTTTTTCGGAAGCCGCCAAGAAGGTTCCATACAAGGATATATTCGATGACACTGAATAAATATCTTAAGTTTTGTTAAAAAAATAAATACGGTGAATGGTCGATGGACAATAACAAGACAACTAGATATTCCATCTGCTATTATCATCTCTTTCTCTGCTCCTTTCACTAATATAATAATCCAGAATCTTCGGAATGGATGTAAGTTTTGAGATTGTGAATAAATTTTGCACGCTGTGTTTTTCAATTACTTGAATTCAACCCATTACAAGGTGTTCAATATCAGAAGACCAAGGAAGCCGAAAATCAAGTATCCCAGCAAGTTTCTAAATTATGATCTTAGACAGCATGCACCTTAAATAGCGTTGCCTTAATATTTCACTGTCTCAATTCACTTTGCAATATTAACAAAATCATTTACTCTTTAAAATGTTGTTAAACATGTTCAAAGCAATACTTCTTATTTTATATTGATGTGGCATTTACTTGTTGTCTCGCCCTAATGGCGAACATAAAATGAAGGTGCTTAGAAATAGAGAACCGAGAAAAATGTTTAGTTCTGTGAGGTACGAAGTAGAAGCAAATTCACAACCTTAACATTATATACTAATATAAGATTAAAAATTTAAATATAAAATCTTTCATAATGTACGGTCTATATGGCATTCAAATACTAATTGCAGGACCGTACTTACACTTCTCCGGGCCCGAGGCGATAAGCTCTTGCGGGCTCCCTTTAAAGACTCCAGAGTCAAAGAACCTTGCATGTATAAATATAATCAGGAAGAAACAATTATTTTTTATCTTTATCAGGGCTATGCAAATAGGGGGTGCGCTGAGTGCGGCGCAACAGGGCCCCAACTCTAGGGGGCACCGATCGATAAAGCACAAAATGTTTAATATTTTTAATTAGAAATAATAACGTAATTTTGTCATTGATTGCCGCATAAATACAGAAACCTGCACATAATAAAATGAAAGGAAAAATTTGGCGTGGCCCGGTCTCCCGACTTGGTTCACTCATTGTGGCGCGGTTAATATTTTCTTATTTCAAATAAGTATGGGGGCCCCGATTTCTTCTTGCACCCGGGCCTCAAGCACCTTTGCATGACCCTGATATTTATCATTGTAATTTTTACGTAGTAAAATTCGTGTTTTTTTTAATTCTTGTCAAATATAACTTTATTGGGGGTCCTCTATATCTGCTGGGCCCCAGGCTGGTGCCTCATGTGCCTGTGCCTAAATACGGCCCTGACTAATTGTTCAGCTGCATTTCAATCTGAGTAACAACGTATATACGTTTAACAGCTAAGAAAATTTCATCATTTCGAAATACTTTGTGCATCTCCAACGAGATCAGCATTCTCATTTTTACCAAGTTAGTTCTTCCTTGTTAACCCTTCTTAAAATTAGTTTATGCCTCTATACAAATTTCCAGATGTCTAGTTCTTAGATCTACAATTTATTTCGAGGTAATTTCAGATGTTCATTCTTCTGCATCAACGGCCAACTTTTTGTGTAAATATAGTTGCTTATACCACTGCATAATTTTGCCCATCTACCTTGATTTCAAAAAAGAAATAAAGGTACTCCATAGGTATACATTATTATACAGCATTCCCATGAACGAGATAAGTCAGTTAAGTAAGAAATATTTATCCTAGACACGACAGTGATGTATTTTCTTGGTAGGATTTAGTCGTAACATTATTGGTAGAGTGCATATAAAACAAAGATTTAAGACCATTAAATAAACTGAAAAACAGATAAACATAACAAACTTATTTACTCCGCGACGTAGAATACTTTTTGAGAAACGGACAGTGTATCCACCTCTTACATATCCCGAAGACCCATCACCGTATCGTCAAGGGCCCGACATCGGTTCTATTATGAACCATCCGAATTCAGTTCACAGTCACGTATTGTGTATCTCGAGAAACCGTTTTATTGTTCGTACACTCATCATGTTGTCGCCACAGTCACTTTTTAGACACAAGTTTGCCGTTCGGCAACGGAACGAACACTTGTAAAACTGCGGGAACTGACGTTTGTAAATAAAAGCTACTGTGAAAACAAAATCAGTAGTCTACAAACATTAGGAAAATACCCGGATACTTCACTGCAAAATTAATTCCATCTATTATCGCCCCTGTAGCCAGATATTTTTTGAAGGAAGTCAGTTTAGAAACTTGAATTTTACAAAGAACAATGGGCCTAGTGGAGATTTCCGTTGGAGGTGTTTTGGTTCGCTCCACCCCACGCCATAAACTGTTGGAGTCACTAACGGTCAATTCCTGGTCACGAGCAGTCGAATTTCAGTGCCACTGTGTATTACTAAAGATTGGAGTCACGAACGGTCAATTTCTGGTCACGAGCAGTCGCATTTCAGTGCCACTGTGTATTACTAAAGATTTCAATAAAGTCCTTTTATAAGTAACTTTTCCAAGAATGTGTCACGTTAAATGCATCCCAGTATCCCATGAAAAGATCTCATGATTCTGCTGACCGATAGCTAGCTCATAAGAAGATCAGTGCAGGTGTTCGGGCGTACTCCCCTCCCCATTTTGGCTAGGTAACCCCAGTGGTCTATTCCCTTCAGGCCTTTTGACTAAAATTTTGTATACATATCTCCCCTACACCTGCTACATATCCAATCATATCTTCCTTCAGTCATTATTTTAATGTCACTGGGCAAAGAATTTTAACATTTTTCCCTTCCTGAATGATATCCTATGCTTTTATAGATTTTGAGTCAATTATTGCGAATCTGGCAACAAAAATCCGGCAGTATGCAGGGTTTATGACAAGTAAGTCAATTTTTTAATATTTAGGAGTTTGATTAATTTTGTTATACGCTCTTTGAACGAAGTGTGTAGCGATAACTCATTATAAGCTGGTCGTGTCTCTATCCATTCGTTCCAACTCGAGAACCTCTGTACTAATTTGGATTACATTTGATGTGGGATCCCGCACACTGACGAAATCTAAAGCATGTACTTACTTGTACTTACTTAGGCGACCCGTTCTTCAGTGTCTGAGCATCTGCGGGTCCCAACTTTCGTTGGCTTTGATCTATAAGACATTTGGTAGAACTCCTTGGACGAGTGATCAGCCCGAAGCAAGGCCTCTCTACCTGTACACAGGACAGCGCAGGCCGCGTGTACAGCATGTAGGACGATTAAATCTGTTTCAGGGTTATATAACCAGATTTATATTTTGCATCAGCTACACTGGCGTTTCACAAGAAAAGTGAGTCAGCTGCAGCTTCCCAAGGCTGCGTTACGCAGTTCAGTGTGTGTTACGTTGCAAAGTCATTGCTAATGCGTTATATTAAAACATTCCACAATAATTCAATTCAATTCATTTATTTAAGTGCTTGACAACAGCCAGATAAGGCCAATAACAGTCAAGCACGGAACAACAGTACAGGATGAAATATAATACAATAATAACATTCATTTCTATAATAATAAAAGTAAAACATTACAAATACAAAATCAAACAAATGAAAGTAAATATATAAATGTACCATATTAATAATAATAATTCAATTCATTCATTTATTAAAGTGCTTAACAACAGCCAAAAAGGCCAATAACAGCCAAGCACTAACAATACAAACATTACAATACAAAAACAAACAAACAATAAACTAAATATATAAATGTCAATGTTAATTTTTTACAAAATAATAATCAGTAATAAACTAAATATACCTAAGTAAATAATTCAATTAAAAATACTAAATAAAACAAAACAGAACGAACTTATAAAATTAATACCACAAAATAAGATAAAATACAGTCAGCACAGGAAATGAATAAACAAAAAAAAAAGGTTGATTATTGTTTAAAAAGCTGACTGACATCAGTAAGCAAAATACGATCTTTGTTAAAGATGTCAATACTCCTACAGACTGCATTGGCAGCAGAAACACACCTGGCAAAGGGACTGGCCTTAAAATTACGTTGACCAGTAAAGGTAGAGTAGTCTCTGATAGACCTAGTGGGTATGCAGAGACTAACTGTATCAAAAACAGATGGGCAAATAATTTTGCCTTTAAAAACATTAATGAGGAAAAGCGAATCCAAACTTACAAACGTAAAAATTCTAACAGTATTTTGTGGCACACGGGTCAGAACGTTTAATCATAACATTAGTCCACCCGTACATTACAGGTCGTACAGAAATTGTCAGAAATGGTGTTTTCTGAAGTTGAAGGGAATTGTTTCCAATTATTATAAACATGTACATTAGGGTTAGATATTCATTTGTTTAAAGTAGCACTTTTGTCCGTTTAATATTATTTAAGTTACAGGCAGAAGTAATGTAATGTCATATTATGAGTTTACAGCTATGAATTGCACACAATTCTGTATCAAAGAACATCGGCGTGCTGCGACCTCAGGGTTCGTCGGTAATTATTGCAGCAACTAAGATGTGTTAGAATATATACGATGCAAATTTATTTACAGACAGACTTGAGTTTTGATGTTTGTTTCAAGACGTCTTATCTTGTACATGTTTTATATTAAGAACACTATTCTCATGACGTTATGAAGCAAGATGTAACTTGAACGTAGTTATTATTTTAAAAATTACTTACAAACGTAATAATTCTAACAGTATTTAGTGGCACACGTGTCAGAACGATAAAATCATAACATTAGTCGACCCGTACATTGCAGGTCGTACAGAAACTGTCAGAAATGGTGATTTGTGAAGTTCAAGGGAATTGTTCCCAATTATTATAAACATGTACATTAGGGTTATATATTTATTTGTTTAAAGTAGCACTTTTGTCCGTTTAATATTATTTAAGTTACATACAGTATTATGGTGTTGTCATATTAAGAGTTTTCAGCTCTGAATAGCACACAAATCTGTATCAAAGAACATCGGCGTGCTGCGACCACATGCGGATGCAAGATAAATTTTGTTCGTTTTGTTTGGTCAGTCTGGGAGTGTGTGTTTTAAAGGATCGAAGACATGACAGGAGAATCAAAACACTGCTTTCTTACTTCAGAAATGGCTATGAGATGTTTACATAATATTTCAGAATTTTCATAGA
>NW_019059580.1:70388-85761 GCF_000696155.1 Zootermopsis nevadensis
TTTTTTATTGTTTTGTTCTGTCTCATTGTGTTGAAGTATCTCATTGTTCTGTTGTGTCTCATTGTTTTGCTGTGTCTTATTGTTTTGTATCTTATTGTAGGCCACTGCCACCGGGTATAAACCCATTTGCAGTCAATAATAAATAATAATAATAATAATAATAATAATAATAGCGCTAAGCATATAGCTTTTTACCTGTGCTAACATTTCTCGTAAAATTTGAGCCATGTTAGTTTCAGTGTTATTTGTACTAATTGTCTGTTCTTTCTTACTTTCTGTTACCAATTCTATCGTGTCTGCTTCTCTCTCTATCGGTGTCGGTAAGCTACTTTCAATTTCTTGTTCTGAAAAACTCTCTATTTGTGCACTGGGAAGGTCGAGATCACTATCTCTTAAACTGAACCACCATCCAGGTCAACTACTCGGTTTCTCAGGGCCATGTTCGCCATGATTAACAGTTTGGACAAACACTTTACTGACCTGTTGTAGTAGCAATGAAAGAAGTCTTAAAATAGTAGGATTATCACTACCACTTATCCACAGCATTAAATGATGGTGACGTTGCTGATGTTGAAGCGTTCATCTTCGAAGTCTCGCGTCTAGATGAAACTTGGGTGTCGTGACGAGACGTCGTAGTGTCTTCTTTCCCTCTACGGTTAATCACTTGTCGCCACATTTTTTTTCTATTTTGCCACGTTTCCTGCATCCATCGTGCCAGACGTTGGTGCACCACTGCCACACCCAAACACATATCAGCTAGCTATCGGTCAGCAGAATCATGAGATCTCCTCATGGGATACTGGGATGCATTTAACGTGACACATTCTTGGAAAAGTTACTTATAAAAGGACTTTATTGAAATCTTTAGTAATACACAGTGGCATTGAAATGCGACTGCTCTTGATTAGGAATTGACCGTTAGTGACGCCAACAGTTTATGGCGTGGGGTGGAGCGAACCAAAACACCTCCAACGGAAATCTCCACTAGGCTGAACAGCCAGCCCATTGTTCTTTGTGAAATTCAAGTTTCTAAACTGACTTCCTTGAAAAATGTCCGGCTACAATTGTGATGATTGTTATTCACCACTGATCGGAGAAGTTGCTAAAAATATTCCTTCCATCTATTTTTAATTTCTGCGTTGTCACTGATTATTTTTCTCTGTTTATCTTTACATAAATTGGTCCTTGGTTTGAAGCCTTCCTTATAGAATTTAACTTCTCTAAAAGCTTGCTTTATGTTATTTTCTGTAAAGTTGCTCTCTTTAAACCTACCTATTCATTATATCTTACATTATTATAAGTTCTACTAGTTGAATAACTACAGGTCCGGATTGTATTGACCGGGAAAGATTTTACAAGAAAAAGTAAATTATATTGCTGAAGGTCGGAATGAGCACTATATCCATAACATGATCAGAGGTTGTCAGATCAGTCACAATGGAGACGCCAAAGCTGTTACTGTTTCTGCTGAGCTCATTTATCTGCGCGGACACTCTCAAACTACGTAAGTATAACTCACCGTTCAGGGCCAAAGAACTAGTTCAGAAAAACATTATAAACTTTAATGAGAACGATATTTTGCGTACATCATTCAATACAATGTGTGGTTAGTAAAGAAAAATGGGGAGATGCTTATTCATTAATGAGTCTTGGTATAAGTGCGGAATATGGAAGTACAACATTCGAATGCGTCATTTGAAAATTGTTATTATCCGCTTTCGGATATCAGAAAATTCAGGATAGTGGGCTGAATTCAAACTAGGAATTTATTAATTCCCGTCTGCGATTTGTAATTCCTATCCAATCCTATGAGCCGTACCAAATTTCCAGGTATCCACAGTTTAAAAATTAGCATGTTTGTTACGACTCAGGGTGAAATACTAAACTACCTTTTATTTGCAAGAACATAACTAAAAGTTAAAACAAGTTTATTTTAAGTTCAATGATTGGAATTTCACATTCATCACTTATTTATATGGACACAACCGCCAATACGTTTTTGACGTAAATACGTCTATATTTTCGGGACAGTGTCATTCGGCAAAAAGTGAAACGAAAAAGTGTAACAAAAAAGTGAAACGAAAAAGTGTAACTGCATTGTTATGTTACATTGGAAACGTCAATTGTTTACTCGGCATTATTGTTACCAAGGAAACGTCATCTGTTTACTTGGCATTGTTGTTACCTATAAAACATTTCATTACATTACCTTACATTACCTTACCTTACCTTACCTTACCTTACATTACATTTCATTACATTACATTACATTACTTTATATTACATTCAGCTACCACAGACCCATCTTAAGCGTAACTAATTCAAGTTGAATAAGCAATGTCTTAATCAAACTCATCTCAATTGTAAAGCATGTATAAAGGAAATATTTAGAATAAAGCCAATATATAAACTTCCTTTCCGTATAGACGTATTTACGTCTAATTCTCCGGAACCGTGGTTCCACTGTCACTTTTTCTCTGTAGTTAATTTTAACAGACACTTCACTTAAGGACCTAACTAACTCCATAAAGAAGAGTCTTTCTTCAGAAGATGATGGACGGTTAGCCTCTCAAGATACCACGCTCCTCTTATGGAACCCGAATTTCATTCTCGTGTTTAAAATAACGAGCTGCTGGGTCCTATCTTGAGAAAGAGGATTCCAGTCAACACACTTCACACAATATTTCTTTGAATCCTCAGATCTGAGGCTATCTCAAAAAGAGGACCCAAGAGATAGGCTTTCCGTCCTATTCACTTTTCTTCCTAAAGACGGAAGCAGAATCCACTTTCGAGACTTTATAGTTTATTTCAATTTTGTAGTTTAGACGATTGACAGAGTCCAAAAGAACAATTTTACAAACATTTAAAGTGCTGCTACATATATTGATGAAACTGGATATGCAGCAATTCAGTCATAAAAGTACTATCATGTGCACATTATATCAATGTGAAGAGCTTAATATTGAAGTACCAAAACACATTCTTGGCCCTACCTCGGTAAGTACTTTCCTAACTAGGTTTTTATAATATAACAGAAGTGTTCAGAAAGTGTGCTCCATTGAACGCGTTGCCCAAGATCGATTTCTCTGCCTTTTCCCTGATGCATACGTATACAGCAGATTATCTGCATGAGTACATGAAACAAATCGTTTTACTGTCAGATGCAAGTGTAAAACCGCGCTTTCTAATTTTTTGAATCGTGTGTATAATAAAATGCAGTAAATATAGTATTTTTACATCTGCGTAGAATAATTTAAACAATTGGATATTCGGCCACGATAAACGGTTTAACATCAGGTACAGTCGAATTAAAACCCGTTCATTATTTTTTTTAAAAATAACCTTACATATATTGGTTTACTGGTAAAACATCAAACATAAAAGTCTTTTCAGACAATTAGTAGAAAAATGTTCACGTTCCAAGGCCGATGAGTTAAAATGTTTTATAAACTAAAAATAAGTGGACCGGTTTTTTTATGCAACAGCTGCCAATTTTGATTAATTGGTTGTTTTGGATTATATAACTACACGAATCGAAGTTTTGCCTCAAAGAGTCATCGGAATTCGTTGCAATAAATTATTTCGAAAAGTTGTTTTTATTAGAAGAAATTCTTTTGGCATAGTCCAAATTTACCTAAAAATATCAATGGTATCATGAGACTTTGTCTTCCGGCAGTCTATTATATGATTTAAATAAAACACAAGCGGCACAGATGGAAAATCACAGGGTGTTTGTCTAAATCTAAGGTGAAAAACAAGCTGTTTCCAAGGAATAACCTATTAATCACTGATCCACTGTCATATGAATCTTCACAAGCTTTAGGCAACTGAAGCCATAACGAGAACTTCTCTATCTGTCGTCCCTTCTTGTGGCCATAACGACACTAAATAATGTATTAAGCATAAAACAACCCATAGCCAGGCTGTTTCCTTGTTAGGTTACGGTATATGTTAGTGACTTCGTTGGAATTTACAAAATGTATTGCCATATTAAAATAAATTAATTAAAACGTCCGCGCCCAAAATCATGTGCGGATTAACTCGGCATTTAAATGTTTTAGTCCAAAAAATCATAAAATCAGTTCAGTCTATTCAATCCGATGTTTAAACCGAGAATTTTTGAATAAATTATAGACTGTTAAGGATGAATCTCTTGTCTCTTACACTTAAGTTTCGAAACAATCACACTGGAAGCTGATTTTACACCCGTTCCATTTTGTTCTGTCTTTAATTTCTGTTTCCTCCTTGAGATATTGGAAATCGATGAGTTATAGTGGCAGAATTTTTTTAACAAGCTGTGCCTTGTGTTTGTGGTAAAAAAGCTGAGACGTCGTCTTCAAGTTGATACCTTTAGAACAAAAACTGGTCCAGTTTCTTAGAATTTTTTGTCGGTATAATGATAAAAACTCCTCGTTAGGTTTTGGAGCTGTCTATACTCTAGACTCGTTGGTAAATGTCCATTTTCAGGGTTTACGATGAAGACTGCATATTTCTGCGAAACACTGACCATCGCTGACGGGTTTACACGGAGCCAAGCCCCAGAAAAACATCATCATCCTCACCGCCTTGAAAACCTCAGATTTCACAATAGTAACTTGAATGACACATAATCCATAGATTAAAAGTGACCTAACTCAAGCAGACTTTTAGGTGTGTCTTTGTCACTTTGGTTCTGAGAACCTTACGTCAAACTAATGATGTAGCACGCACATCAGAATTCCTTACTCCCCAAAACTCTCAAGTTCACTGATGTTATTATAGAGAAAATATACTTCTTTATGCGCAATATTTGTGTAGATGGAGCACGATCAAGGAACATTTTCTATGCCGTCGTACACGAGATAGATCTTTCGTGGTAAGATTTTTCAAATTCACTGACTACAAAAAGTCTTAAAAAACAATATCGAAATTATAATAGGTTGTAAAAATTTACGTTAATAATAATACGGTCAACGACAAGCTGAATGTTTAAACGTGATCAAGGTAATTACAAATATGGGAATCTTCAGATAATATACCAAATTAACGACAAATAAAAATAGTCCAGCTTCTGTTTCTTGTAGTGTACTGAATTTTTTATGTATCAGTTAAGAGGTTAAAGTGACCTTCACGTAATTATGTATTTATTTACTAGCTCAGTATCTCCAGTCGAAGTTCACAGGAATAAACTTCTTTTGAGCTAAAGATCAATACGGTGTATTGTAGAACTACATATTTGACAAATTCATTTAAAGCAGGACACTTATAACATTCCTTTAAAACACTGACTGAATATAAAAGCATTTTCACGTTGACTGAAGACAGATTTATCACCAAAAAACCGACAGCCGGAAACTAGACTCCTGTCAAACGCTGACTCCGCCAGATTCAACCACTTGCACTACCACTGATTCGTTTGCATTTTTTGCTGTCAGAGTCGCCAGCGTCAGAACTACATTTGAAGTTTTCCCCAGTCGCACTCGTCCAGTCATGTGTGACGGAAACTGAGTGATACATTTGGGGTAGTTAGTTGATTTAACAATGCTGCCGATAGCTCAGATTATATAACGTCGAATTATAAGACGATTCGTGAATAATGAATTGGAAGGCGTGCGAAAGAACGCTGTCATTGCCTAATTTAAAGTACTATTTCTGCGTTTGCTAAAGGGGAGCGAAGATATTCACCGAAGCCTCAGTCAAGAGAGACTGTCTCCGGGCCGAAATTTGAACCTTTCATTTTCCGAACACTAAACCATTTCAGTGCAGTCTCCACCCTCAAATTCGCTCAAGACTATAAATCGACTTAAGCCTATTTCTTCCGTACTAAAATTCTGTACTCACTTCTCATCTTTAAAATTTGCGATGTGTCTCCCACCCATCTCATACTCCTTGATTTGTCAGTCATATCACAACACCTACAGATTAAAGATTTTAGATAAACAAATGTAAGTGCTGTGTAGGAATGCAAGTGCTACCTTTTTTCTTTCATGAGGGTCATTTGTTTCAGCTCCTTACATCAAGCCGTGTTCCCGTAATGATAAGGAATTAAACGCTTGCGCTACGAAACATGCCATAGAAGCAATTCCTCAATTTATAAACGGTAAGATATCTCTAAGAGCTGCATGTTCCTTACCATGTAGTCTGCCCGTTACATCTATGAGAATTACTGTCTAGCCACATGGTTAATTTCACCATTACAGGTAAGAGGATTTGTAAAGCGTAATATTATATTTGTTCATTTTCCTTATATATTTCATATCTTCACTTAAACGTATACAGTTCAAGTAATTTCAACCAACACATTGTAGTTCAATCAATAATATCATGTTTCTCAAACGTTGACCCGCGGAGCGAGTCTTAATTTGTACCAGTCCTTAAATTATAATTACATGACCGCTATAGTAATGGCTGTACCTAAATTTTACAACTGAGAAACATGTTTAACAAGAAATCGTACCTACATTACAAATTCATTTTCTTCTAAAACGAATAGTAACAAATTATTTCATATTCCCTACCACGTAAAATTAGTTTTGATTATTCAGTGTCTAACAAACATCATGAAAATCATGTACATTTTATTTTAATGTGTCATAAAGGTGTTAATTACTGAGGATGAAAATAAACGTGTTAGTAACAATTAGATTCGCAGAGAAATATTTGCAAAACAGATGAGATTCGGTTGTCAGAAACACATTGCTATTAATAAGATACCTTGAGAAAAGTGGCTCTAAAGCACGCGATTTTTTTTCTTGTGGGCAAGAAGCCAAATAATTTAAAGATCGAATGGAAATTTCTGTCGGTCTTCGTGTCGCTAATTTGAATGCAGTGAAATTGGCGGCTTGGGAGTCCAAGAACCAGACACCCGACGACACATGCGGCAGAAACGCAAGTATCCGTAAAAGATACAAAGACAAATGTGTATGCCGATACCTAAGAACTGGGGAGTAAATTGATATGAATTTAATGATACAATATGTATTTTATACCGACATGTCACGTAATTTCTTAATGATTCGAAAGTACTGAAAAACTGGAATCCGTCCATGCACAAAATCTCAGGAGACCTTTTGATTGGTTATTAGAAAGAAAGTAATGTATGAATAACCACAAAAGTCCCGTCGAACAATTAAGAATATAAGCAACGTTAACACAAAATTGCATCAATTATACAACTTTAAATGATATCAACAGTGCAGATTGGACAACCTTTAAAACAAGCAAGGCTAGAATGTTGTACACCTTGGGGCACGACAAAATGAGGATGGTGTTCTTTACTCCACATGACGGTCGATGTTAGTAGAGCAACATATGTTGTAACAATGTGATGAAGGACGCGATAAACAGACAGATACATAGGCGGGCCCATAAGTCATTCCACACTTAGATCAAAGTTTAAAGGGCATCCAATAAATTCTATGCGTAAATAATTGTGCCTGGATGAGACTATTTATTGGCGCAATTTATTAATTCCTAAAACCTATAAAATTTATCATATATCCATACGAATTTCACATAGATTTAGATCCTTACTTAAGAAGAAATTAGGTGAAGTGAAGAAACTTTGGATTCATTAATCCAGAGATAAGTCTGGAAGTGGAAGGCTACGTCTTAGCAACTGGAACTATACGTTAGCATCTTTGCTTTCTTCGATTTAAATTTGGCATTACGGCAGTCTGCACTGTTTTAAGTGACGGCATGAGATATCCATCACCCAATTTGTAGTAAAACCGATTATTCACCATAAGAATGGAGATAAATTGCTTAACGCTTTGGACAGAGCCTTATAGAGGCTAATGAAACGCTATGCTAACCTCCATCTGGAGAAGGGCCTCACAAGACATGACTACAGCAGATTTGCTTCATCACCCCAAAACAAAGGGAAATTTAGTTATGTGGTGATATTTTGGAAAATTCACTTAAATTTTATAAGTGATTTTCAACTTGCTAAAAGAAAAAATATATAAATGCAGTACATGTCAGGACGTTGTCTAACACAGACTAATTGGGATAACAGCTGTTCCCTTAGACAAGCAGGAAATTAGACATTTCTTAACCACGTGTCTAGACGGTATGCATTTCCCCCTAAATATGCGATCTAATGTGATTATCGTGACTAAACTTGCCCAAGGTTGTTTTCATTAACCTGCGTTCAGGAGTGAATTTACATATCTGCGAAATAGATTCTAGAGAAGGCAACATTTACAAGTTCCAGGCAACAAGAACAGGACTGCCTACGAACGGGAACATAACCTTGAAAGTTATATAATGGGCCCCCGAGGCATTATAAAGTAGTTTGAATTTTCTGGAAAACTCAGCGACATTTTTTTTTCTCAAGAAGGACTCTACTGCGTTCTATTTGATCAAGTATTCAAACACGTGTGCATACATGTAGGTATAGGCCTATACATATTTTTTGCGTGTATACCTACGTACGTAATTTATTTGAGTATAAATATATTTATGTTTAATACTCGTATGAATATGTTTATGAATTTATTTTAAATGGTGGTGCAATAACTTCAGCCAACATTTAGCTAACAAAATTTTCCAAATAATATTGAACCCACAATCCTCTGCTTTCAGTTTGTGCTTGAATCAGTATGCCTATTATAACTGAATTATAATTTATGCATTGTCTTTCAACTGTTTAGGGCCGACGCTTCCTGATGGATCCACAAAGAATCTACAAAACTGCAAGGGACAAGACGCCACACGGGCGCGGCGTCCCCTCTCAAACTTACTATTCTCTTATTCGTAACAATTAAACCTCTATCTTTCTGAAAGCGCTATAACAAAGAACTAAGTTTCTTTATCTGTAACACTTTCACACAAAACAACAATCTGAAGGAGAATACACACAATTACAAATCCAAGAGCTTAACTAGAACTCTTTACTAAATATTTATCTAAAATATATAAAATCATGCATACAAACAAAACTGTTCACACTTTAAAAAAAAGTGTCAAACGCGTTTTGACCTCATGAGGTCATCATTAATGGCAAAAACATTAATTCATTAGTGTGGTATTACATAAATTATGGTTTTATAAAGTGCGACCCCTTTATGCTCAGTGCTTCATAACAAACCATAGTCTTATGAATTGTCTGATTTAATAGACAGACTAATGAATTAATTCTTGCCACTGATGATGACCTCATGAGGTCGAAACGCGTTTAGCACCAAGTGTTTTCTAAAGTATAAACACTTTTGTTTGTATGCATGATTTATATATTTTAGATAAATATTCAACACTGCACGGTATGCAAGGTTTTAAGATTCTTTACTAAAAATTACGACGGTAAACGAATCATGTATGATGACATGGTGGGGCACGTAGCATGCATGGGAGATACAAAAACTGCTTACAAAATTGCAGAGTGAAATTTTGAAGAGAAGAGACAAATTGGGTAACCAAGGTGCAAAAGAAAGCCGGAAATTTCTTGCCGAGCTGGGTGACTATCAGCCTATGAAGAACGATTCTGTTCAATGGAGTCAGCAGTGGGTAATGTTTTAAATCTCTGCGAATAGTGTCTAAATTCCTTGGGAACAGTCCACTTAGAGAAACTACAAAGCAGGGAAACAATATTAGAATGGCGTATTAGAAAATAAGTTACAGTATTATCCATCAGATATTAGATTCAATATTTTTCATGTTATGAGGACATGATGTGCAACTGTTCGCAGGAGACCCGAAATACAGAGTACCCCGCTTGGAACCACTCCTGGTAGACGAGTTGTCCGTACAACAGGGTTCGTCCAGCTTCGGCCTGTCTTTCGTAGCAAGAAACTCAACCATTGCAGGAATCAAGGAAGTGCAAGTCAAGGACATCAGGTAGTCTTGTGTGCTATAGGCACAAACAAATTTCTACGAAAAAGTAACAATTTCACTACAAAGCAGTGACAGATGAAATCGACTTAGGGTTTCCCTCGGAATTGAAAAGTACAGGAACACTATACCAGTGAACAGAATCGTTCTTTTGAAGCTAGTGGTCTTTTAGTTAGTTAAAGTATCTCCACTTGTTAAGGACCTGATAGTTCATTACCGTGGACCCTTTCCTGATCACAAACTCTTAAACGCTATTTCTTTAAGAACACTTTTATATTAGCTTCCTACCTAGAGTTTGAGTAGGACTCATTGACGAACAGAAAACACCATAGCTGCCGGTAATCAAATCCCACATGCTCAATGTAACTTTTTTGACTGATTCTTTGTAATACGTTACATTTAATTTTCAATGTTATCATAACAATTAAACAATTTTTGCACAAATAAGAGAAAACAAATTAAGTTGTGATTTCATATAAATCTCTAGATTTTTTCAATAATCATAACACAGTCACTACTGCATTGACCATTCAAATTTTAGTGGTATAGCACAGTAGATTCAACTAAACTTACAGGCTAGTATTCCTCCGTTATTAAATTCGTTTATGGGTCCCAAAAATGTTCCTCTCTGAGATGCAACCTCACAAATACTTGTGGTAACCGAAACAAGTAAAACAACAGCACCATGATGACTCATATGTGAAATGTATTCCATAGGTATGCAAATATATATAACTAACGTTCAGCAATCAACCACATGCCCAATCTACGGCATGAATCATGCGATGGGCTAAAAAATTCTTCGATTATTCAAAATTAAACTATATTCAAATTATTAAGTCCGTATAAACAATTTTTTCTTGATGCATTATTTCAGAATGCTCTGAAATAAGGTGATGTTTTATTGGCATTGTTTTTAAGCTTCGTTTTAGCATGTGAGTACTTTAATACTAATGTATTCCTTACAGATTCGACCTGAGCAAGCAGCACGCCGAGTTCGATTTGCTCTTCCCGGTTCTCACCATCCATTGTCGTTACAACGTGTCAGGCAAAGTGCTGATTCTTCCTATAACAGGCTACGGGGACGGAGTCCTGGTCCTGAGTGAGTTGGACAATGGCGTGGAGGGGGGGGGGCTGCCATGTTCTCTGTACAGATTGTGCCCTCATTTCAAAACTTATTTATTATATTCACCAACTTCGTGCACTGATGTTGTATTTTTGTCAGTCCACACTACCAGACCACTGGAAAAGCAAACATCATAGACTTTCGAAAACTTTTTACCTATCCTCTCAAGACACTGCACAGTTGGCACAGACAATGTGAGGAGCCCAACGTTTATCCTGGTCACCTACTTCGCACCAAAATTAGAGCTCGTATGCTTTCTTAATTTTCGGTTAAATTTTATACTATAGTCAAGATACATGTAATAAAAATTGTCTAAGTAATTTACGCAATTTCGAGGCATAATAAAGCTCTGTACACAATCAATCACTGATGTAAGCACACTGAAATGTTGGAAAGGAATTAACTGGTAAAGATCAGTATAGTGCGTGTGCAGGTTTAAACTTCTACCACAAGAGAATGATGTCGTGCGAGTTCTGCCCTGCTGAGCGGACATATAGCTTCAAAGTTATATTTTTAATGTCATTCAGTTAAATTATAAAATACGAACAGACAAATAAGATTGACAGCAATGAACAAGGCAGTCCTATAGCAATAATTAAAAAACCTTTTTTTAATTTGTGGGTGACGGCAAAATTATGCTTTTTTAATTTATTATCAGTAATAAAAACACACTGAAATAATGTAGTATACATTATTAAACAAAAATTGTGTATATCAGTGCTGTTAGCGCCAAATGTGTGGAAATAGAATGGCAAAAACTTACTCTGTTATTCTTGTCCTTAGGTTTATTTTTTAACTGGAGTTCAATGTGGATTTTAGCCGTGTCGAATCTTAAGAATTACCAAATGTTTCGGCAAACGTTACAGTTACCACCTTCAGGGTAATTGTGCAGTGGTTGACCGTTTCTGAGAGAAGACAGTGGGTGACAAGTTCAATTTACTGGTGCTGATTGGCGGAGTGAAAGAGCATGCTGCTTCCAGCCACTACACATTCACCCTGAAGTTGGCAAATGCAATATTTGCAGAAACATTATATAATTATCAACATCTGATATAGTTCATCTCTGAAAGCCAAAGTTACACTATTTTATTTTGTTGTCTCTACTCATCCAGAACTTGCTTAACTATACGAGTTACCTGAATAGATTGTTTACTGAAATATACATTTGTCTGACCCATTTCCTTTACAAAATAGTTTGAAATAAAGACATACTGCACCATTACACCACTGTTTTTTAACTTAAAATATGCTATTAGGGAAGGCCTAAGTCGTCAGGAGGGATTGGAACTGAATGGGACACATAAATTTCTTGTTTAAGCTAATGATGTTAATTTATTGGCCGAGAAAAACACACGTGCTCTGTTAGAAATACGTACGGAGGTTGTCTGTTACTAAAAGAAGAAAATTCCACATGGGAAAATATCTTCTTATCCCGTCACCAAAATGAGAAATCATAAATGTGGCTAATAAATCTTTCGAAGTTGTTGACCAAATTCATATACTGAGGAAGACAGCAACAAATAAAACTTAAGTCCGAAAATAAATTAGGAACAGATTAAAGGGGAATGTCTGCAGAATACTTTCTCTTCGCGTAAGACGCAAAGGTTAAATAATCAGAACATTAACCTTGCCTGTTGTTTTCTTACTGACATGACACTATGTCTCTGAGGTAGAACATGTACTGAGAGTGTCTGAGAACAAGATGGTAAGAAAAATCTCTAAATATAAGTGAAAGTAACACGTGGATCGAGAGAACTGCTTAATGAGTTTCACACTCTGTACTTTGACATACACCAACAGTAAGCAGCTGTTTTTTATTTATTTTTTCCCCTTTTTTGCAGAGGGCGTCGACGTGAAGATCAACTACAATTTCGAAACAGTACGGAGAAAAGATAAAATATACGGACAGCCAAGGGACTTCAAATTGTATTTCGACATTCAAGACATGACTATCCATCTCGACAATCTCTTCAACGGGGACAAGTTTTTGGGTAAGTGGTTAACGCTACTACTGACGTAAAGAGTGTGCAAAACTGCAGATGCACATCCTGTTTAGGCAGAGAGATATAATCAGTCGTAAGTACAGTAAACCATTTTCCAAAGCGGGTTTGTCAAAGTCGGATTCCATTATACGCGAGATATAAATCTGAACAATTATTTTCATAAAGCAGAAAATGAGATTACACGCGGTCTGTCAAACACTCCATAGGTAGAGAACACTAAAAAATACCACTGCTGATTAGAAAGATGAACACTGTTTAGCTTTTGCTTGTGTATTTATTTTATCAACTTGGTGTGCTCTATTCAGCAAATGTAAGAGCGTAAATATTCAGTTCAACTGTCATCTCGCGGCCTGTTTCTCTTTAGCTTTTACCGTACTAACTCGTGTCATGTTGTATAAAGTGAATCTTTCGCGGCGAAGTTGATGAAAGACTCTCGGGTTACGAGCCGCGTCAGGTGGCTGAATGGTGAACAAACTATATCTTCTGCCAAAGTTTCGAGAGCAATCTCTGCTCTCATCCTTAGGGCTGATGGGAACTTCCCATCGGTGAACGCGCTACAAAGGACCAGATTTGTTACGCAGCAACCCTGAGGATGACAGCAGATTTGCCCTAGAAACGTTTGCATAAGATATGGTTTATTCACCATTCAGCCACTTGACGCGGCTTGTAACCAGGGAGTCTTTCATTGTGTCATGTTGTTTTCCTTATTTTATTGTGTATGATAGTAAGCTTTAACAGCATTATGGAATGAAAACGTAAATATTGAAACGATAATAAAATAAATATAAGTTGTAAGTCACATTAGATGAGAAAATAAATGTTTTCTGTATGGTGCGCGGTGGTATGAGCGCAGCAACAGTTGGCTAAACATTTCGTTAATATTTGACTTTCCGATTATACTTTACTATATTACACAGCAAGTTCATAAATATATATCATTACGGTATATTTCTAATTTTCTTTATTTGCTTTGACATCACACAGCCGCGTTCCCCTATCTCCATTAATCTCGTACACTATTAACTTCAACCAACGCGGATTCAACAAAGGCGCAGCTTTTGAGAAAAGTATCTCCCGCGTTGGACGAGGGTTTACTATATATAAAATCTGCAATCACTGGTACGGGAGTATATCGCAGCTACTTCTTACATTTCTATCAAGTTAATGTAATCTGCATCGTCTTGTCTTATATTCCTAGACTTATAACAGTCACCCCGATATATTTTCAATTTCCCAAACGTTGAATAGCAGAAAAGAAATAGGTATATTATTATACCATGTAGAATATTTTGTCTGAAAATTTTATGTGATAAAATGGGTGTATAAAAATGGCAGTTCGAAATTTTCTTTGTCGTGTTTTGTAACTGTAGCAAATGTAAAAGAAATTTGCCTGAAAAGAAACATCAACAATAAGATTTCTGTTAATAGTCACTCACAACTGTAACGTACACAACGTTCTGTTTTGTAACAGCTTCCGTTTCGTCTCTCTCAACTTTCCTTTCGACAATTCCTTACCTTTAGAACTTGCAAAACTTAAAACGGTTCTTAAATATGTTCAGTATTACTACTCTGGAATATGTTTCTATAAGACATGACTTCCCGTTGTGTTTTAATTTAATTTGATACATGAAACAAACATCCATTTCTTAATAAGATTGCGGGGGAGGGGGTTCGTACGGCAGTGGCAGACACGCTCGGACGCAGTCAAAAGTTCCTTACCCCAACGAAAGCAACTAAGTGTGAAACTAGTAATTTCGGTTGGTACCTATGATAATTTTAAATTTGTTGTATTTCTTTGTTCTGTGGCGACAAAACAACGGGAAATGTTAATTTATAGTTAGAGAGGAAATTTCTCGTGAAAAACTATTATACAAATCACGGAATGCAGCGGTCGAGTTTAACCATCCTCCGTATTCGAGAGATCACATGGGCTTAGTTTGTACAATTTATGATTTCTGCTTCTTCCTTGTTTATGCATAACACATTTTACTCATTGCTTTCACCGTTATTTTAGTTTCAGGACTCCTCAACAACAAAGACGATTCTATATCAGAGTTGTGAGCTGTACATCCAAAAACAATACGTTCATGTAAAATATGTGTTTTTAGTTAGGGTCTTTCTTAATGCTTCAATTTGATGGACAGAATATATAGCAACAGCAGCAGCCGAAGGCCATACGCCAAATTTCCTACCGCACAGTGACATTATTATTATTCCATCTATTCACCACTTTATGGGGTATGTACTTCCATGTACCCGAGACAGACCTTGTCTCTAAGGTACATAGGGCAGCACCTACTTCCGGGATCCATATTGTTTTTAGCAAGTGCCAGCTAGTACAATACATGTGACACCAAACTACTTCCTTCATTTCTTCTCTTGTCCAAGCCACTCTTGTTTTTCTTGATTGATTTTCTTGTGAGTCTTGGGCTTG
>NW_019059581.1:19359-37327 GCF_000696155.1 Zootermopsis nevadensis
AATTATAGAATCTGCCTATCGGATTGTTATCTGAAGATGCCCAGGAGGGCAGGCACAAAGATGTGCGAAGATACAGACTCGATCACGCCAGGAAATGTTCGCGCGAACGAAATTTCGAAAATGTCCTGCACATGTTACTGGTTTTTCTGATCCTTTAATACCGAAGATTAAACAGGCCTCAAGAGCGAGGAAGCCACATTTACCTTCTGAAGTACTCAAATCATTGAAGAAACCGGATATTGATACCGATAAGCAACAACATGAGGACGAGGAATGATACAGCTCTTCGGATGCTTCGGATGTCTGTTCCGATTAAGAATACTGACATGAATAATGCTCTGAGTTAAATATTTATGTATTAATGTTGTGTTTTCGAAAGTAGAGTAGCTTTTATAATTATATTTGTATTGTAGTGATATTTGTTTCTACTAACTTGACTTGAATGCATTATTTTCCCGTATTTAGAGGCGTATTTCGCCCTTTTTACACATAAAACTACTTAATATTTATTACAAACTAATGTATCACACTTTTTGCTGTCAGAATTTTCATTTTCAATATTCAGATTAAAAAAAATCAAATTTCGATTTTTTCCGGCTAGAATCGTAATCTATCCCACTGTGCGCCGTGAGATTTCATGACAATGAAGATATTGATACCGATAAGCAACAACATGAGGACGAGGAATGATACAGCTCTTCGGATGCTTCGGATGTCTGTTCCGATTAAGAATACTGACATGAATAATGCTCTGAGTTAAATATTTATGTATTAATGTTGTGTTTTCGAAAGTAGAGTAGCTTTTATAATTATATTTGTATTGTAGTGATATTTGTTTCTACTAACTTGACTTGAATGCATTATTTTCCCGTATTTAGAGGCGTATTTCGCCCTTTTTACACATAAAACTACTTAATATTTATTACAAACTAATGTATCACACTTTTTGCTGTCAGAATTTTCATTTTCAATATTCAGATTAAAAAAAATCAAATTTCGATTTTTTCCGGCTAGAATCGTAATCTATCCCACTGTGCGCCGTGAGATTTCATGACAATGAACAAATAACAAAAGACAAATAGCCATATAACAATGCGGGTTTCTGCAACAAAGGGGATAAAACGTTTCACATACGAACTGACGTCTATTGTGTCCTTATTTTACATGATAATCAGCCACGTCGGTAAATAATCATATCTGAAATATTTGCTGTGCATCAAGAGAATTAATCTGTGGACTGTAAAACCGCCGCCGTCGTCCAACCTCAACACCGCGTCACAGAAGAATAACACTCATCGAATACCTTCAAAACCAGTGGTTAGTAATTTTAAACAATTTTTTTAATTTTTATGTAGTGGTGGCTGTTTTGAACATAGCATCATTGAGTTGTTTTGTTGTTGGTCTGAATTCAATGTTATATCCCACGTTTGCTTTATTGTTGGTGGACTAATCCATGTTGATGTTGGCATTGTATTTAGAATTTCAAATACAATGTAATTGCCTATATTCGGCTTTTGGTTTAAAGTTTGATATCTACCCATTTATCCCGCGTATATCTCTGTTGGGCTAGGTTAGATTGTTAGGGTAGACACGTGTGTCTACATAAAATTTAGGCTTTCTGGGTGGTCAGTTCTTGGTTCATTTGCATTAGGTAAGCACCTGCACATCGGTCTATGACGAATTACTGCACATACAATAGGATTTGTTTCATGCAGTGTGCACGATGTATACAAAATGCCACGAAGTAAATCTAATAGGAAGCCGTTTGTATGTCATTTTCGGCGTTCTCGTCTATTAATTTTTGGCTTCTGTGTTTGTTTAATTCGGCGGTTTATAATTTAGTTTAATTTAGACATTACGCTCATGTCATCATTAGATCATTGAGGTTATAAGATTCTGAAGAAGTTAGTCATACTGCGTGCGCTCTGGTGGCGAACGTTATCTTGGGGCAGCTGAAACTTTTTCGATCAATTCCAAGCCACGACCTGTGGCTATACTAGTATCCCTGGTTTGAGCGGTAATGGTGCCGTGTTGTTGTTAAATCCCAACAAAATTGTAACTTTTTAAATTAGGTGTGTAATACTGAGTGTGGATAATGATTTTATACTTTATTATGTGTACTTGATTTGTAAGAAGTGCGTAATCATATTTGTAACCTTTTTTATTGTCCAAAGCCTTGTGGGAGAACTTTGAATATTCTTTTGTCCTCAATTTCTTCATGAAGCAATTTGACAAACCTGTCTCTATATCTTTCTTATTTCCCTTGTGGGGGATAGCTCAGTCAGTATAGTGACTAGCTACGGGCTGGACGGCCGGGGTTCGATCCCCGACGGGGGCAGAGGATTTTTCCTCTAGCCTCTGCGCCCAGATCGGCTCTGGGGCCCACCCAGCCTCCTCTACAATGGGTACCGGGGTCCTTTCCCGGGGGTAAAGCCGGCCGGGGCGTGATGCTGACCACTCACCCCCATCTAGTGCTGAGGTCAAGGAAGAGAGGAGCTATACTCCCCCAAAGCGCCTGCATGACGTGTAGTGGGACACACTTTACTTTACTTTACTTACTTGTGGGGGATACAGTTTGTCGGGAAACTTGTTTTATACAGATCAGTTATGAATGGAATATTTAAACCTTAGAATCAAAGTATTTTCGGCTAGTAGAAGTAGTGCCCATGACCAGCTTTCATTTTTAAAAAGCCCATTCTGATTAGGGCTTGCTACACAAAGAAATCAGTACCGTATGAATAGTTGTATACATATACTTCAGTAAAAATAGTATAAGTATGTGAGAACATTGTGGAAGTAAAACTTATAAAAATGCAAAGGTATTTTTAGTGCATTGTAGTAAGGTAATGTCTTAAATTTTTATGGACATAACCCAGTCATAAGAATAATGATGCGGTTGCCAGAATGAGGAATTTTGCATTTGAATGCATATCACTTGACACTGCAGACTTTAACTGAACCATGCCAATGTGGCATGAAAAAGAGTTTTTATAAATATTTTAAGTCTGTAGTGCTTTGTGTTTTCAGGTGATTATAGTAACAGTCACCTAGGATGCAGCGATGAGGAGGGAAGCGGATTCGGATGGATGATCCTCCACCACCAGAATATGAGTCACCAATGACACCACTAGATGGAAGTGGGACAGAATTGCAGGAGCCATACACCTCTTACACCCCCTACAGCAATCAGCCTGCCACCCCGCTGCATACAGGGCATGTCAGGAATTCTTTTCTTTGTTTTTTATTTCCAGTTTCCGCTTAATTTTATTACTTGATAAAGCTTATGTTGCATCATGTCCATGTGTTTGTGTGTCTCCACTTAATGGCTTTATAACCATTTTGGATATATTCATGAAACTAGGTACAAACTTCATCCCACTAGTGGTCATTCTTCTATATGTTTTAATTTCTTACCATCAGTTAGATGAACATGAGAGGTGGAAGTAGTGATATTACCATGCCAGGTAGTGGACATTCTTAATGTAATGGATGTGTAATGAATTATAAACCTTAGGTGCCTATGTTACAGGTCTGATATGTATGGTAATAGTGAATACAGTGAAGCAGCAACAAACGCTTTCCAGCTATGATCAGACAGGCCAGTATGGTTACCAGAGTCCGTGTAACATGTGCACGTGTGTGTGCGGCAGCATCTGCTGCTGCCCCACCTCCAGCCCCTCCTCCAGGTTTGTACAGTCCGATATTACTCTGGTGTACTTTTTGTTTATCCTCCTGTAATTTATGAACAGGAAAGAAATGCATGTGCTCACTTTTTTGTCTTTCCCACCTTTTAACTTTTGAACTAGATGAGATGTGAGGTTCTTACAGATGGGTATCTTTTGGGATGTGTTGAAGGCAGTGAGCTTTTTTGAAACATAAACTATTACCTACCAGACTGCATTTTGCTACATTCCAGAAGACAACCATCTTCAACTCTTGAACCAGTTTTGAGAATTTTGTGAAATGTGGTATGAGCATCTTTGCATTGAAGCCATTCCCTTTCTTTAGAGTATCCATGGTGGACTTTTAAAGATCAACAAGTGAATATTTTATTTTTGTCTTGGTGTTACGTTGGATTGTAGCACTGAAAGAATTAGTCTGGAAATGTGATGGTATTTTATTGTGTACATTTACAGTTGCTCCTGTGCTTGAATGTTTATGGAGGTACAATTCCTTGTATTTTTAACTTGATAATATGTGGACATGATTGGTCATCTTCAAGCTGTCGCTATTCTTACCCTGGGGAAAGAACCAAAAAACCTGTTAGATAGAGGGCTGAATGGGACTCAGTGTTATTGTACTGACTGAGCTCTCCTGGGTGTACTGTATACTTGTCTGAATTTTACAGCTTAAGTTTGTAGCCTATATTAATTTGAGTGATTCTTTCAAGATTTATGACATTTGTTGTTTCATTATATGAATACTGTGTTCGATATTGTCCATTGTCTTAGGTGTATTAGATATTTTGAGAGTTGGCTGTATGCCAAAGACATAGTGTTTGTCATATATACCTGGATAATGGATGATGCCTAAGGTAGAATTTGTATAACTAACTCAAGTCTTGTTCTTCCTCTAACATTATTTTGTTCTATACAAGTTGATGGTGTCTAGCTGGAGTCGTTGCATGTTGCTGGTTCAGTGGCTGGATTAAATGTATTGTGTTGTCATATTTCAGCTGCCCCTCATCGCCAGTGACAACTTCAGTAGTTACCGTACGGCGAGGCGATCTGTCAGTGGAAGAGCCAAAACAACGACGCCCTGGAAGAAGACCCATTTCAGAGTTGATGGCTGAGGATGAGAACAGCTGTATTACATTATCAGATAAGGGAAATGGCTACTCCACAGGAGAAGGCAGAATGTGTATCCTGGTTTATCGACAGAAGATCAGATATGCAGGTGCAGCGCAAGTTAAAATATTTGTGATCAGTATCTGTCAATAATTTAATTAGTATTTTAAATATAATGACATAAGTTATGACATAAGTTATGAGATCGTGCGAGTGCAAATGGGAATATGTAATGTTATTACACCGAGGTCCTATTCGGTGTTATCCAAGACCCAAGAGGATGAATATTTTGAAGGATCTGGACGAGCATATTAATAGTACTGAATACCCAACACATACAATTGCACAATACAATTTCTGCACTGACTTCTTTGACTATGACTCCTATTTGCTGTCTGGTTATTTTAAAAAGATACTGCAAGCTTGTAAACGAATCACCAGTAGCATAAAAACACTTCAGCTGACATGCCAAAAATAATTCTGTTCGTGACCAAAGAAGTTCACAATCTACACTTTAAAAATACCAACTGAAGTCGCTTACCTCAACATGCTCTCTCTTCTTGGCACTAGGTTTCCTGTCACCCACAGGAGTGCCAGGTTTCTGGTTTTGTTTCTCCTTATTTGTTCCTTCCCTCGTTTCCCCATTATCCTCAAAGTCAAGAACTAGGTCTGGACAATCAAGGTTCTCCTGAGGTTCCAATGTGTTATATTCACTGTTTGGATACAAACACATAATCTTGTGAATGAGAAATGATCTATGGGTAAGATTTGAGGTTTTCACAGCGGTGAGTATGAAGATTTCTGTCTTCTGGTTTGTTGCGCTGTGTAGTCTGGTCGATGTTTACCAACATATCAGAGGGCATACTGCCTCCGTCACCAGGCCGATCGCCCAGATGACGGAGGCACAACAACCCAGAAGACAGAAATCTTCGATCCATGGGTACTTGGAGTTCTAAGTGTCTTTGTCTTAATTTAAAACTACTCGCTATACATGTAGTAGAATATGTAGGACTAAAACCAGGATTTTTTTCTTATAAATTAATTAAGAAAACTTACAATTTACTACAGTTGATAAAAATGCTGGTCCAACCAATTCGTCATCAACTTTTGCCTTTTGTAAAAACGTAATGACAGCAAAAGCAACATTTTACATTTCTTTCCAGATCTGTCAAGTGTGGGAATCTATAAACCTGTAAGCCCCACCTTTGAATACAACTCTGTAAATAACAGTTTCTAGTCTTGGATAAACCTAAGTAGCTTTTAAAACCAGTATTAGAAAGGAAACAGTTCTATTTATTGGAACAATCCAATAAATTATTCTGAAAAGACCTAACGTCTCTACCAAACTACTCAAACCCGACCCCATCACCAATACCAGGTCATTCCAATTATGAAGTACAGTACCTGTGAGAACAGGACTTGCAAACTTTATTTCCACAAGAAACTAACTACAGTCACTAGGGATTTACAATTAGAAATATTTTATCCCTTAAAAAAGCAAAAAGTACTTTGTAATTTGTATAAATTTTAATAATTAAAAATATTTTAATTGTTTTATTTTATTCAAACTTTTCTTACAAAATAGTGCTTGTGAGTTTTCTAATTTTTTATGTATCGTTTGTTACACACAGAAATACAGTATATAACATCCTATTTTATCCAAAGTACAAAATTTTCCGGGTTTTGCTGGACATTTTTGCATAACTTGCATGTATTTTGACACAGTAAGCATATAGGATTTTACTGGCCCAGGACAGGGATCAGTGGAGGGCTTTCGTTAATTCAGTGAAACAATAAAAAAATTCCTTAACATTCCAAATTTCCTCCGAAATCCATGCCTGTATGTGATACGGGTAATGAGTGTGGATGGTGATAGGTTCACTGTGAGAGTTGTCTCATTTTTACATGCACATTTGCTAAGTTATGACACCAATTGAAAGCTGCTTCTGTGTTGGTACCTGAAATCCGTACATGGATAAGAGATTATATGGCATGACAAATAATATAAATAATGTGAGTGTGTCATGTGAATGCTATAATTTCAGATAAATGTGTCCACTTGTCAAAGGGGGATGTGGGTATTTTATTTACAAACATGACTAACCCTTCACCAAAAGGTCACCTTTTTCTATTTCTGCAATATAAGTTATTTTTAGTTTAAAGAGACCGTTTTGTTGTTTTGTTCACGTGCGTTATGAGCAACTTGTTTGTGGAGTTTGCTTCATGAATAGATGTTATTGGAGTTTCATATTGAAATATTCCATTAAGTGTAAGTTTGGAAGTGGAATTGGCCGATCAGAATTTTTGCCGAACTTGAAATGTGAAATACAAACCTCAGAATTTTTGCCTTTGTTTTTATCTTGTTAAGAACTTCAAGGTATATATAACAACTTGTACAAGATATTAAATATTTAAAACAATTGTTTCAAATACAATTATGTGATATAAGTACTCTGGCCACTCAGTAACTACACACCTCAGGGCACCAAGGGTTTGTCTTCGTGATAATTTGAGAATGTAATTTCTTGATTAGTCACTGATAATCACAAGGTGCGTGGTGATTTCTGTATGAACCGAATTTCTTCCTAGTGCTAAGGTAAGGAGCTGTAAATGTTTAGATTATGATCAGATGTCAAATTGAGGGTGTTCTATATAAATAATGGTAACGTCTTGTAACAAAATTACTTGTTGCCTATTTCTTAGACAGGCTATTTTTGTGATATTTTAGTGCCAAAAAATGTTATTAAAATGTTTTTATGTGAGAAACTTAGCTGTAAATCCATTCATAATGTAGTTATTTAACTTATGGTAATTATTACTCTTCTGCTAGAAATTGTAATCATCTTGTTGCTTATCTCCAGAAAAAAGGTTGGTGTTCCCTGATCCATGCAATTAAATTGGTCACACTGAATCATATATATCATTCGACCGTGTATTAATATTTATAACCTTCAAAAGCAGAGTTGTCTTGCTGTCCTTGACTGGATACACCATGTGTATTAGTAGATCTTCCTGAACCACTTCCTTGACTTGATGTACCATATGAGTTAAATGATCTTTCAGGATTGTTCCTTTGTAGTCCACGGTTACTGTTATTGCCATCCTGAAGTCTTTGATCGAACACTCCTTCCTGATTAGGGACTCTGTACTGACTTGAGAGGCATCCAGACCCACTTGGATCAGAACTTCTTCCTGATCCAGGGGATAGGTAGGTATTAGATGGACAAAATAATGACCCTCTGAAGCCAATATCATCATTACTTCGACTGGCAGTGCCAGGAGAGTCACAGTTACTGAATGGACTGTCAAGTGACGCACAGAAATTAGTGTCAGTAATAGTATTTGGAGGTCTATACGAACCAGATACACTGCCAACATCATTTCCTCCATGTCTCAGACCACCAAAAGTGCCACTTCCAGAAGATCCCTGATAATTAAAACTGGAAGTTGGAGGTAGATATATGCATTAGAGGGTCCATTAAAGCCACCTGCAATGCCTGTGAGTGTACTTGGTCCACAACTTGGGCCACCTGCAGCTGTGGTCCAAATAATTCTGAAGGTCTCTGTACACTGAAACCACTACCATTGCCGCCAGAGAATCTTCCTAGTTCCTTGCTTGGTCCACCTGCATTTGATGAACTGTACGTTCCTGAAAATTGTTTCTAGATGGTCCGTGACCAAGTAAACCACCCGATGATGGAAGGTATGTGTTTGACAGACCATTGGGAGAACCGTTATATCCTCCACTCAGTCCTGGAACTTCATGAGAGCTAAAGGGTATTCTTGAACTTGAGTGTCAAAACCACCAGAAAGTTCTGAAGGCTTTCCCACACCACCAGCAGTCGGTAAGTAAATATTTGAGGGATCTCCAGAACTTGAGGATGGAGCTCCATCAGCACTCAAAGGCCTTCCTCCAAACCGTTTTCCTTCATAAGGTCCACTGAATCCACTACCTCCAGAAGATGTTGCATCATACGTTCCTGAAGGTTCTTTCCCAGAAGATCTTTGACCACCAAATCCACTACGTCTAGAATCTGGTGCACCATACTTTGCAGAAGGTCCTTTTCCACCAAACACGTTCATTTCGAATGCTGAGGAATCGTAAGTACCAGGTTCCTTGACCATATCTCCTACCTCCAGATACTGGCACATTAACTGGTCCACTAGGAAATCCTTGGAAAGGTCCCAGACCAGCACTTTGATCAAAGAACTGTGGCGCGCCATTGATGATATATCATTCTAGACTTGATGGTGTTTGGTTACCAAATTCAGTACTTTGAGGTCTAAAATCTCCACTGTCTCTACGTGGTGGCAGGTATGCATTGGATGGCCCCTAAGGGGAACTGTCAAAACCACCACTGAGACCTCCAAATGATGTTGAGGTCCTCAACGATGGTCAACCGAATCCACCGCCTCTTGCAGGACCTAGAGAACTGAATGAGCCCATAGGTCTTTGGATGGAAAATTGGCCGTTTGGAAGCATGTATGCGTTAGAAAGTCCTGTGGCAGACCCCGCTTTCGGGAAGAGTCCATTAACATTGAGACAGATATCAAACTGCTCCGAGTGCGAACCTATTTTTGTTACAGGAAATGCACATCATGAGGGTATGTAAACAGAACCATAAGTTTTCTTGCCGACATATCACTTTTAGTTCTTAAAAACTTAATTTTTCTTCATTCGAGGCTGGTTGACGGATGGAGAGGAAGGCTTTCAGACGTGGAGGGTAGCTATTGAGGAAGGCTGACAACGAACGAAGGAGGCTGAGGAATCAGTATTTACGAAGACACAGGCTCCTGTCTCCGGTATGTCCCTATGTTTTGATTCCACGTCAGAGATAAGACAATTCCAAATGTTTTATCATCAGCATAGTGCAAACCTGTAATACATTAAATGAAAAAGTCTGCGAGCCGGTGGGAGAGCTCAAATCATTATATTGAACTAATATAATAAGTAATTTAAATTACTCACTTAAACTGCAACCAGGAATACAGTTTAAATTGAAGTTTCAAAATAAGCTATACGTAATAATATCAGCATTTAAAAATATGACATGTTCGCATGTTTGTTATTTTGTTTTCAACATTCTGTAGTGGTATTTTGAAAGTAAAGAAATCTTTAAGTCAACCCTAAACTGAAAAACCACTTCTGAAATTCCTGACCAATTTGTCTCTACAATTACTTTGACCATAATAGTAACATTAAAGCTCTGAAAAAAAGCGTGACCACAAATTTGCCATTGTGGACCTGGTAGTTCAATCAGTTTTCTGTCAGGCTATAGGCTGGGCGATAGGGGTTTAATCCCCAACAGGAACACCAACTTTGATGATAAATTGGCACAGGACATACATGGCGACCGGACAACCAAATACTGGAATGTAATTTTTAAGGTCACACACATGAGATTTGTCATCACTAACAATAAAAGACAGGGAGAAAATATTTGAAGGTTACTTTTATCATGAATTGTAATACTTAAATCAAATGGAAAGAATATTGTAATTTCAATGTACAGAACTGTAGAAATTCCCATAAATAATCAAGATTTTTAATTGCCTGCAGAACATGAAAAAGTAACATGGATGTCAGGAGTGTGAGGTGGTGGGTCTACCTAACCTAACAAATTATTTTTCCACCTTGCATTGTCGTTGACAGCCATATGATCACCTGGGACCAGCTATATTCATGAATGGGTTTCATCTGAACGTCTCACAGCACAACACCTACTGCGAAGCATAATCACTGTAAGATTTATTTCTAAATGCAAAATGTATAACATCTCTGAACATTTGTATGAAAGGCTGCCAGGGCATTATTGTTTCATCATGTAATAGTTTTCAGCTACACAGCATGAAACTTCTGCACATTATCAAAAACATTACTTTTTGTGCTTATTAACATGTAGCAGAGATTTAAATAAAAATCTTAATGTTGCATAATAAACCCAGAATTATTTCACATAAAAGTAATATGGTATGAATCATGCAATGATACATGAGACCCAAATTTCTACAGTGACAATGTGTAGGTTCTACATTTTGAGAAACCCAAACTTCCAGTGGATTAGTTCTTCTCATGATTAAGAAATTCCAGAGATATAAGATATACAAACTTTTTATTTTTTTTACCATGAAGCCTTCCTACTAGAAAAACAAACTTTTTATTTGTTTTACCATGAAGCCTTCCTACTAGAAAAAATAATATTACACTTCCTAAACAAAGATGACCTGCATTTTGTAAAGAGCTCTTTGTAGAAGATGAATTTATAAGAGATTGTGAGATTTGCAGTTCTCTCACTGGTGAAGAAGACAATGATGTTCTTATGAGTTGTGAAGCTGTGTGCAGACTTGTAGGTAATTACCAACACTTTTGATAAACATACCATCTTCATCTTCAAAACACTGGGATCTACCTACAAGTTCATGTAATGTCATAACCCAGAAGAACAGCATTATTATAAAAGACATGACCATGTCCATGTGCCTATTTAATATCCTAATAACTTCATAAATCATAAGAGAAACATGGTATGCAGCCATCACTATATAGTAAAATGGTGTTTCTACAGTGCCAGTACAGTGTAACAATTTAATCGAAGCAAGGTAATTTGCTTAGAGTTTGTTACTGCCACTAGAGTTTGTATGTACTCTGTTAATAAAGACTGTGATACCACCAATAAGTTAAGTGGATTCACATCTAGTTTTCCGATTAAACATGTAACTAACTATACGCAAAATAAAGAATACCTGATTACACAAAAAATAGGCAATTACCGAACAAAAGGGATGTATATATTTAGAGCAGGAAGAGTAACGATCCATTAACATAAGTATTTCACCTGAAATAATGTGAAATTACAAAAGTGGCTAAGGACAGCATTATAGTAGACTTAGCGCAAAAGTCGATCATAATACATGAATAACTTGGAAGACTGAAGTTAGGAGAGAGCAAAAATACGTTCAAGGAAACTAAGAAATAAAGAAGTAAAGATTCGGAAGCTGCTGATGCTTTCAGTACATTAAAAGGGGTAGGACTTGCAGCTTTATATTTAAAAGATTCATGTACCGTTAAATACCCATTATTGTAATTATCCCATCTACTGAAGCTGAGATAAGAATGTAAAATGAATTACCTAAAATCAATCATATGAGGTTATGATGAAATAAGATGACAAATTTTGAAAGCCTCTTGATCTCTGTTTATCACCCATTAAGTAATATCAAATAAGCAGATACAACTAGTGTGAAAAAATTATCAAATTTCAGTAGTAACTGTGTTTCCTGAAGCACTTGAGAAGGTTATGTACAGTAGGTTAGGCCATGAAATGAATGTTAATAACATAACTGAACATATTGGGCCCGGGACACTTTGGCTTCAAGGTACATGCACTGAAAATAATACCTTCATTTTGCCACAGATGTATTTATCAGTTTCCAGTGGTTCCTAGAGTAAGCAGCTGTTATGTCCTTAATTGCCACTGACCGCTTGCTTATTGATGGTTATGAGTTGTGATTTATTTGAGGTTATGACTGAATGCTGAAGTGTTTAAGACTAGATTGTGCTTGATAGGTTTAAGAAAATTGGGTGGTAGCCTGTGGACTGGATTCATCTGGCTCAGGATAGGGAAAGGTGGTATGTTCTTGAGAACATGTTAGTGAATATTTGTCAATTTCATAAGGTGGGGAATTTCTTGACTTTCTGAGGGACTGTACTTTGTACTTCCTGTCATGTCAATTTCATTTGCATTTAACGGCTACTCAAGTGCCTCAGTCCATGGTTCAAATATTTTCTCTTAGCTGTATAGAGTGAATGTGAAAGACAGTAAAATATTCTTAATATGTAATTTAAGAAATTAACAATTTAAATGTAAACATCTTAATTGATTAAATAATTAATTAATTTGTAGTAGACATAACTGCCTAGCTGGCCATGCTTGCTGCTTCAAGGAAGTCAAAATATTTCTATTTGAGGGGCCTCTCCTAACCTCATAACTCACCAAAAAATGAAAAATACAATGGAGAAATGTTTGGATGATCGAAAGGGTTGACTGTTGCTATTTAGAGGTTACTGTCAATCTGAATCACTCCTTGATAGAGGCAACTATATAGAATCTTTGCAACTGCTATAAGATTATAATCCTCTTGTGACTGACCACTTAGAGGCAGCTACTGTTTTCAAAGGCACATCTTCGGTCTTCCAGAATAATTTCATTAAAGCCGTCCATGAAGTGATGCTAGATGGCATTTTACAACAAATATGAGAACCACTTAATAATGGATGAAACTTCTGATAATTATTTCATATTGATGTACATTCATGAAGGCAACAGGTTTATCTGCTTAAACACTTTGTTTCTTTAGTACTGACATTTTGTTTCATATATTGCAAACAGACGGTGTGAGCATAGATTACATTCATAAATTAAGAGAATTTCAGTCATGACAAAGTGCTCACACTTCAGTGACACAACTCAAAGAAATGAAGATGGTAAAATCTCACATGGGATAATCTGTAGGGGAAAAGTACAGAATACTGTTTCACAAAATTATTGAGAACGAAATTAGTCATCTGTCATCTTTCTGAAGCAGTGAAACATTTAATCTTTCAGTTTCCTAAATATGTAGATTAAATTATCCAATGGCAGTAGCTCAAGGAAATTTTTATTCAACTACATCATCTTGTTCATAATATTTCTCAGTCCTGGGAAATTCCAGGATAACACCTTAAAGTAGGCCACACCTGCTGCCTCCCACATCAATTCAGATTCATCCTGCCACATCACTGAATTCAGACATCTTTTCCTCAGAATTTTACACACCTCCACAAATTACCTGGACGTCCAGATTATTGAGTATTTAGAATTGCCGCATTTCCACACTGGTCAGTTTTGGCCTCACTATTAACTAATGCGTATTGTAATAACATCCTCCCTTTTCCCTGTACTTCAACCTTAGACACTACACAACAGCTTTTATGTTTCCCTTCTCTTTTCAGGAGACAGACACACGTAGAGAAGATATGTTTGTCGACTTAGACACAGTACCTTCAGTTAATTAGTTTGTTTCTACTGAAGAGAATGTAGTGCAGCATTCAGTTCATCTGATATATTTGTCGCCAGTTCTTGCTGTCTGTGTGTTCAATCCAACACCACACTTACGTTAAACATTGTCCATCGCCTGACACATATATACATGTGAATGTTGGTCCTACTCATTTCTTGTGTTGACTGGGTATTGTTCTGGTACTGGTGGCAGCAGTTAGGATCGTACCACGAACCTTTTGAATACCAAAATACCTTTGAATATCAAACTTGTATGCTAACTAACAGCCTATCCTATAAATCTAAGATGGGGAGTAGCATTGGTTTTTGAAACACTGTAACCTTCATCAGCCATGTGTTATGAAATAAGTTTGCTCCAACCGTCCATGTGTCAGAGTAGCGTGCCACTAAATTATTAAACACCAGAGTCAATGCTTGGCCCACAGTCGTGTAGTATGGGGGGTTCAAATCCCTTATTCCCAAATAATAAGGTCAATAGTTTCTCAGTGTGTGGATATAAGAATTTCATCTTGTAAATCAATCGCATTTGCCATGGCCGGGCCACATTACATTTTAAGTAATGTTTTGTGTAAACAAAATGTGTGTGCTTATTGAGAGACAGAAAGTGGGAGCTAGTAAGAAAGAGAACAGGTCACTGGTATTTTGTAATGAATTGCAGAGTAGTTGGGGAAAAGAAAGTATACATACAAGCATGTACTCAGGGGGCTAGAAGACATGCAAATGATGGAAAATGGTCTTCTGGAAGTTTGAGGATGTCGGGGGGGAATATGGAACACAGGAAGTGTCCTATGTGTAACAATGTAAAGGCTAGAGCCTCATACCGCAATGTGAGGAAACTGTAAGTTGGAGGGAGGTGTTAGTAGACAAAACATTCATAAGTTTTGAGCCCTAAATAAGAATTGGGAGGATAACAGCAAATCACGAATTTGACAAACTGCAAAGATCGGGTAATATTTAAGGATGTCTAAAGATAAATCAGGAAGGTCAGTAATAAAATGTGGGGGCAAATATAACATAAACTAGGGGTTAGGAAAGATGGTGGTAATAATATAATTTAAAGGAATGTAGAAAATGTCGAGATGTTAAAACTTATGTAAACATATTTAGAAGTGGACATACTACCAGAAAATTATGTCCAACATTCAAAACTCGTATCAGAAAACTAATAAATGTCAATGTCAAATAAAATTTATACTGGATGTTTTAAAAATTTAATCAAAAATCAGTAACACACGAACATTTTATATACATTAAATTTACTCAAAATGAAAAAGAATATAAATAGAAATGAAATCAAAAGTCAAAAGTGGTTTGTATTCAGACGTGTTAACATGGTAAGCAAATGTTTAAAATACACACAGAACTACTTTAATGCACGGTAGCAGTTTACATGACCATGTACGTTATTTGAGTTGTGTTGTTGTCGTGATACTTTTTTAAGAAATTAAGTTCTGCCGAAAGTTTATTTTACTTATATTTATAATGAAACATATCAGATCATAGGACCAGTGATCCTAGGCATAAAATAATTTTGAACAAGTGATAGAATAATGTGTGGCTCTTGTTTACACGTGAACTGTAAAAATAAATTACAAATCTCGGCTGACCTAACCTAAAAACGCTCGCGAGACAGTGGAATGGAGATTATAAGGCCTACAAACACTTGACAAACTAACTCCATGGTAGCAGAATCCGCAGGTTACTTTATAATTAATCCCAGTGATAATTGAGGCTGCAAGTACCTCTGAAATGTTGGTAAAGCAATACATTACACAGCAGCAGAATGCAGAATGCAGAATGCAAAAAACATGAACGCAGTTTGTGCTGTGGTAAGATCATGACTCATAGCACAAAGGTATTTACAGAGAACAATTATAAAACAGAGGTGACGGTCTCCTGGTATACAGATTCACTTTTATAAAGAGGTTAGCAGAAATTACACATTAAACATATGAGTGTGCACAATTTCTACAACTTCACTTCACTGCCTCCAATTTGTCAGAAGCAACCTCCTGGTAATAAATGTAATACTTGCATATTTATATTATGATACAGGCAACAAGAAGTTTCACACAAGATTAAAAATTTGTTTATGAATTATCTGCATACTAAATTTCATTAATTGAAAGTTCTTTGTCACTGGAATCAAATATTATATTTACCATATTAATAGAAGCACATATTTTCATTAATTATTATCTGGGAATTACATAATAAAGTTGAAATAATGTCTGTAAAGTATAAATGTATCAAAGTATATCTTTGGAAGAGAAGTTTTCTTCAAAATCTCCCACCAGGAAAAAAACATTTTGTTGTTCTAATGTCAGCTCTTTATTTTTTTGTTGAAGTTGTCCTCCATCTGTTCCAAGTTTCAGGCTTTCCAGCCAAAATTGTTTACACATTTTTCAACTCGCCAATGGGCATAGCTGTTTTATGAACCTTATACTAAATGCCTTGTGTTAAAAGCAGTTGTGATTGGTCATGTTGCTTATGCAGACTTACAGCAGCAAGTGTATGGCAGCTCGCAACATGGATGTCCCCGGCAGTATCACAACAGTGCGCCCATGTGCTCCTGCATTATCATTGGTTGAACTCTTTCAGGAAGCTGCTTCTGAGTGCCAAGGAAGGTGACACAGAGCATGTACGACTTCTCATGAGCAAAGGAGCACAATTTGTTGTTATTCAAAACAGAATGGCTTGAAGTCAAATTTAGTAGAGAGACATTATTCAAGAGTTCTCCTGATGCATGGCACATTTAAGGAACGTGTAATGCAGTTGGAACAAATTCTTGAGAGACACAGCTTTTGCTTTTCCTCACAAAGTCTACATCGTAACCACGTAGTGGACATGTTGTCAGTCTCAGTGTAGAAGAAAAAGAAAGTTTGAACTCTCCACTTATGTTACAAATTTGTGGCCATACTTTCAGAAATTGTAGGTTGAGTTTATATATGTAATAAAGTAAAATCCCCAGTTGATGTTACATGATGAGGTTCAGTTACCAAGTATCATATATTTTCCATTTGTATTGATTGGATCTTGTGAACATGGTACTGGTCATAGAGGCTCCATAATAGGAAGGGAATTTCTGTGGCTTGTGGAATCAGAATCAGGTGTGGATAATAAAAATATGTCTTTTGAAGGATATCACTTACATGCAAAAAATACTTGATTTGTT
Organism: Zootermopsis nevadensis; assembly: GCF_000696155.1. The sequence continues at coordinate 36,381 of NW_019059581.1, forward strand.
TAGAATTTTTGTGTTTATATTCAGCTAGCATCAGTTTTAAATTTGGAAGTATTTAGTGAAATATGTTTTAAAAAAGTGATGATTTTTCTATAGAAAATTTCTGAGTCTTAGTATTCTAAGCCTCCCTTCATTGAATATTTAATGTTCCTGTCTATCTAAATGTTAAATTTATTCTGTCGATTTAAATTTCAAATATGTGGTCCCCAAGAGGAAAGTGAAATGGAGAATGACAGCAACAAAGACAAATGAGGACCATTTTGAGAGCAGCGTAGATTAAGGATTAAGTAACGTAGATTAAGACCTTCTGAGGTAGTAAGTAACGGTTTTTGCTGACAGCTGGGAACGAGTCCACTTCACCTGGCAGCTCAGTATGGTCATGCCACTACAGCTGAGGTACTCCTACGAGCTGGTATATCACGTGATGCTAGAACAAAAGTTGAACGCACGCCACTCCACGTTGCAGCTCAGGGTTAACTATTTAATAGTATGCTACTAGGATCAACTGCTACCTTGTCCATACGTAAGTTATGTTTTATGCCTAATAAGGATTAAGGGGGTCCTTTGTCACTTTGGCATGACACATCCTCAGCTTGCATGCACAAAGGACATCTTTTATTAGGAAGTCGGTGGATAAAGGATGGCATCCAGTCTTTTAGAGTACCTCCCTGTGATACTAATGACGACTGTCTGGTGATCACAAGAGTTAGGGACAGATGAATAATGCATAAACTCGGATGCTGAAAGACATAATCTAAAGAAAGTAAACTGTGTGAAATTTAGAGAACAGTATCAGTTTAAAGTTGTAAATAGTTTTACATCCTTGGAATATTTGAATGGCATGTGGACGACAGCATGGTTTAGGAAAGTATTAGAAATATCAACATTTCTGCCAAACAGAATTGAGGTTATGAATTAAACGAGCAGCGTAATGTCTGGATTCATGAAAC
>NW_019059582.1:3278-15643 GCF_000696155.1 Zootermopsis nevadensis
GTCTCTGAGTATAACAAGCGTATCCAATGTATTTTACTTAAATATCCTGTTTTTCTGCTGTATTTAGAAGGTACTGAAACTAATCAGCTCCAATGTCACAAAACCGTGACGAACATGGCCGCTTGCAATTGTCATGATTGGTTTGAAACAAGTGAGAGGCAAAGCAGCGTGACTAAATTTGTGCCATCAAATTTAAACTGCAAGGCTGTTTGTTTATTAATACATATAATTTCTTAATGTGCTTATTCATCTTCGAGGTAACTGCACGTAGATATTTTTAATTCACGTCTCTTCGGTTGGACGCGCGAACCATCTACTGCTGAAGTTCGGTATTTACACTACAGATGGCATACCACACTGCACAGAATCAACAGTTGTTCCTCTTTGTATTTCAATAAAAGTTTCTTCGTATCGAAACACATTTTAAAACTGGCAGCTACTGAAATAAATCCTGGTCCACTGAGGTAAAATCAAGAATAATATTGGCTGTAAAGCCGTTTTTACCAAAGGCTGCTCGTTCCTCTGTATTTGATCTCGATGTCCGATTAGGCCGCTTCCCTTCACTCTCAATATATCGATATCTCGAATGCGGCTGTTTCTGTACTGAAACCGCCATTAACCCTGACTACTCTCGGCTACTGCACGGACAATTAGTGTTTTTATTGTGCCGTAATTTTCAGACGACAGTGACTACCTGCCCCATCCCGTGAGGACCGCCGTTGGACAAGCCAGCCGTCCCGCTTCGGACACCAGTTACATCCGTTTCGTGGAAATCGCCCCAGATGGCAGTGATGACTCGAGTCCGATCGCCGGCGATGAGGGCGCAATGCCATCTCTTGTCTTTTGGCCTAACCTGGCTGACCTTGAGGTCTTCCTGGCTAAGACCGGCAATTTGAAGCCCTGGAAAGTTGAGACCGGAATCTCAGGGAAGGAGAGCCGGTTCAGGCGCAGTCCGGGTCCCTTGGGTGGCGGTTCTCTTCTCTTCTCAGGGCCCAGTAGCAGCTTCTCGTCCAGCCAGAGCAGCTCCTCCTCGTCCTCCGGAGGCGGGGCAGGGGGCAGCTTAAGCAAGAGCGGCTCTTCCTCCAGTAGCGGGTCCTTCGGAGGAACACTTGGCGGCGGTGTGGGAGGAATCGGAGAGGGAGGAGGTGGATATGGAGGAAGCAGTAAATTTTTAGGCGGAGGTGGGGGTGTTGGAGGCGGCGGCAGTGGAGGACACGGAGCAGGCAGTGGGCTGAGTGGAGGAGGTTATGGAGGTGTTGGAAGCGGTGGACTTGGAGGCGGCAGATTTGGAGGCAGCGGCAGTGGAGCACATGCAGGAAGCGGTGGATTTGGAGGCGGCGGCAGTGGCGGACACGGAGCAGGCAGTGGGTTGAGTGGAGGAGGTTATGGAGGTGTTGGAAGCGGTGGACTTGGAGGCGGCAGATTTGGAGGCAGCGGCAGTGGAGCACATGCAGGAAGCGGTGGATTTGGAGGAGGGGGGGGGGGGCGGGAACGGGGAGTGGAGGAAGTTATGGAGGTGGACTTGGAGGCGGTGGACTTGGAGGTGGTGGACTTGGAGGCGGAAGCAGTGGTAGTCAGTCAAGCTCCGGTAGTTCAAGCAGTAGCGGAGGAGGAGGCATTGGAGGCGGACATGGCGGTGGCGGTCTTGGAGGCGGCGGACTTGGAGTTGGCGGCAGTGGCGTACACGGAGGAGGAAGCGGACTTAGTGGAGGAGGTTATGGAGGTGCTGGAGGCGGTGGATTTGGAGGCGGAGGCAGTGGAGCCAATGCTGGAAGCGGTGGATTTGGAGGCGGCGGTAGTGGCGGACACGGAGCAGGCAGTGGGCTGAGTGGAGGAAGTTATGGAGGTGTTGGAGGCAGTGGACTTGGAGGTGGTGGACTTGGAGGCGGAGGCAGTGGTAGTCAGTCAAGCTCCAGTAGTTCAAGCAGTAGCGGAGGAGGAGGCATTGGCGGCGGACATGGCGGTGGCGGTCTTGGAGGCGGCGGACTTGGAGGTGGCGGCAGTGGCGTACACGGAGGAGAAGGCGGTCTTAGTGGAGGAAGTTATGGAGGTGGACTTGGAGGCGGTGGACTTGGAGGCGGTGGACTTGGAGGCGGTGGACTTGGAGGCAGTGGACATGGAGGCGGAGGTAGTGGTAGTCAGTCAAGCTCCGGTAGTTCAAGCAGTAGCGGAGCTGTTGGAGGAGGAATTGGGGGCGGACATGGCGGTGGTGGACTTGGAGATGGCGGATACGGTGGAGGTGGATCAGGAGGAGGCGGCCACGGTGGATTCAGAGGTGGTGGTTATGGAGGTGGCGCCAGTGGAAGTTCCTCGAAGAGTTCAGCCTCCAGCTCCAGCCAGAGCGGTGCAGGCGGGTGAGTTTCACTGCGCTCGCAACGAACGGTGCCGCTCAGCTCAGGTTGTCTGTTTTTCTGTCTGTCCCGTACTTCCGTAGCGTAAGAGAACTGTCTGTGCGCCTCTCCGTCTGCAAACTTCTCGTCCCAAATAAAGCCTTCAGTTTGTGAATGTTGCAGGGGCAGAACAGGAGGGAAGTTGGTTACGTGTAAGAACCAGCAGGGGCTCACACACCACTGCCTTGTTGAAAACTTTTTTATTTTCAAAAAAATACATGTTTTAGCCAATAGGCGTGTCGCAATGTAAAGCATCGCGCAGCGCAAATTCTGGCAGGACTACAGAAAGTAGCTCTAACCGCCATGTAATTCCTTGAGGGTCGCGTTCAGACGAAGACTGCAGTTTGTGAATGTTGCAGGGGCAGAACAGGAGGGAAGTTGGTTACGTGTAAGAACCAGCAGGGGCTCACACACCACTGCCTTGTTGAAAACTTTTTTATTTTCAAAAAAATACATGTTTTAGCCAATAGGCGTGTCGCAATGTAAAGCATCGCGCAGCGCAAATTCTGGCAGGACTACAGAAAGTAGCTCTAACCGCCATGTAATTCCTTGAGGGTCGCGTTCAGACGAAGACTGGGCCTGAGACGGTTGGATTAATGGCGATGCGTGTCCGTAGAAAGTGGACTGAAACCTGTGTCCGTCTCTGTAAAGATTGAGGTAACAAGGCTTTAAGCGATCCGTTTGCCCTGTCTCTCCTCTTAAGCACGTCACATAGTTGAAGTTACCTGCTGTTTACAAGCGGACTGTCAGCATTTGTCAGTCACGTTTTGACATTCACGCGCTAATGAGTGGCTGGCCTTGACATTCAGGAAATTTTGTGGGTAAAATAAAGATTGTAGTCTGTGCACAGTGACGATTAGCAGCAACTGATGTGTCACTCACAAAAAGTTAATTGTCCCACTACATGCCATGTAGGCGCTTGGGGGAGGGGTGGTGTAGTTCCTACTCATTCTTGACATCGGCACCAGATGGGGCGATTGGTCAGCATCACGCCCCGACCGCGTTTTACCACTGGGAAAGGACGTAGGTACCTATTGGATAGCAGGTTGAGTGGGCCTCAGAATCGATCTGGACGCTGTGCCGAAGATAGAGATCTCTTGCCTCTACCGGGAATTGAGTTCCGGTTTCCGGATTTTAGCCTCTGACCGAGTTCTCATCACTAGTTAAGTTACTTCCTTCAATTTCAACACTTGGAACCTTGTACTACTTCAATTCTTAGATAAAATTTACTGCACATTGCAATCAGCGGTTTTCGTAGGGTAAGCAAATACGGTACCCCTCAGGGAGGCAGGACGGATCAGAAACAGGCAGGGTATCGAACAATTAAACATCTAAGATTTCAGAGAGTATGAAGATGACAGTCCTCTGGGATATTGCGCAGTGTAATCTCGCATAAAACGATGTGTTTTAGACAGTAAGCACCTCTGAAACGTCGGTGGTCTACGACACTTTTCGCCGCAATTCCCCACAAGACAATCACCTTCAATGAAGATGGCTGTCGTCCGGGTAGTTGCGCCGTGTAGTCTGGTAGAATTTTACCGATGTTTCAGATGTCCTTGCTGCCTCCATCATCAGGGTTTGTCACTCAACGTCCTCAAGATGGAAGCAGCAAAGACCTCTAATACGTTGGTAATCTTCAACCCTGAAGACAGTCATCTTCGGACGTACCGCCGTGAAAATTTGAAATTCTACTGAATATATGCTGCTTTGACATTGATTATAACGTGTTGCATTTGAGGTATGGAGTACAAGAGTAAAACCAAGCTTTGTAATTGCTTTACAGGCATGGGGCAGGGTGTGATTCCTGTGGAGGCGATGAAAATATCCTGCTGTCAAGAATCGGATCGTCTGATGACGGCTCAACTGGAGTTGGCGGCAGTGGCGCCTCTACGGGCAAGGGCGTGTACTCGGCCTCAAGCTCCTCGATTGACCACACCGGAAGAGTCACGTACAGCGCTCACGCGGGAAAAGTGTGAAGCTCTACGTACAGATTTGCAGATCAAATTACTGCAAATGAAACCCAATATTCATTGTTGTCAGCTGAACAGCAACAATATGTTTTAATAAATCACGGTTGTAAACAAACTTTCACGGACTTTTATGACATTAACGTGTACTCTCTTCTTTGTACTCTATTCTGAGGCCTCAATTACATGCTTCTCAGTCTGTCCAGTAAATTACCTGTGAAGTAAGTGCCAAAACGTGGCATGGACATCTTCCTTATCAATAATTTTTCCTCCCGAATGGGAGGTGGTAACAGAACCCGGAAGTTCAACAATGCCGCTGACACGCCGCACGACTCTGGCCCCTCCCATCTTGATGGTACCTCGCGGCCATACAAGTTTATCTTTTGCATCAGACAATTTCATTCCAACCGGGGCCAGCTGCATTTCTCCGTTCTAACAACAATGTGTCAGCAAATTGGCCACACTCATGCAATACAACAATGCAAATTGTTGTTTTGTGCACCCTGATCTTTGGTGTTTAGGAAATACCTGCATCGGTTGATGCAGTTGAACTGAACGGGTGCAAACGTTGTGTGTTCCAAGAACCGTTTGAGACTTGTACATTTCTTCTCAGTTGGTGCGCTTAAGGGACAAAATGAAAGATGCTGTAACACATACCTCGTTGTATTTTGCGAGTGCGTCATATGCTGTACACTATTTCGTTAGTGTTCATCAGGCTCACGTGGACGCTCTGTACATTTTGAGCTTTGCATTGGCTCGTAGCCTCCTTCCATTGTTTTGAGACAGCGCTGTTGTGGGCAGTCGGCGTAACTGTGGGTTAGTTACGAGGAAGAGTTTGTCGAGACCATGCTAGTTGATCCTACTGGTCACGCTGGGCTGCCTATTTGAGTCAGGTCCAGTGGTCAGTAAGTTATTAGTGTTGTTCATATATAATCTCCACACTTCAAATTTATTTCGAGATAGTCCCTCAAATGTTGGCGTTTTGTTATCACTATGACCTCGGCTTCGAGTCTATGGGTCCTAAAAATCATCCATTTGATTAATGTTTCGCGATCTACAAGTTTAATTATACGGCTTAACAATTATTGTTTTGTCCGTTCAAATACGCTTTGGTGCTTAGTATTCATTATTGCTATACGCATATGTTTATAGCCATCGTTATGTTTTCTTATTGTTATTAAATTATATGTAAACATGAAATCCACGGCTACATTTCGTGTGACTTAGAACATTCTCCATCTATGGTTTGGTAATGCGACAAATGACCTTGAATTATTTTCGTGTTTCGTCTCCTATCGTATGTCACCACTGCTGCTGCACATTATTGTTGTTGAGTGCAGTCGCAGTTTTCCTCAGTTAACTACCGCTCTACGTGGTCAACTGCGGTAGAGGGACAGTTGACAACCTTGTTCAAAAACACTTCCTGTTCCGTAAAACTGTTTGTACCAGGTACGTATCGGTGGTGGCGTCTTGTGATACGTTGTTCTGAAACGTCTTTGGACCTGTTTATCCGGTTTAGTTTCGATAAACCACTCCAAGCACTGTGCCTTGTCCTGCGGGTTCATTGAGACTGACCTGATTCACAGAGAAGGGTACAGTGCAGTGGAAAACAAAGGCTGATACCATATACCGAAAACTCTGTGAAATCGCAGATGACTCTCAAACTGTGTCTATGTCTCTTAGTAAATGCTCTATTCACGAATAAATTTGTAAACATAATTTATATACATTCTTCAGTAAAGAGAAAGTGGAATTAATTTCTAGCATTTTGTATACTTTCTTGTATTTTCCTATTCAGGGCATAATAATTATCAAGCCACGGCCTTAAATTCTATTTTCCATTGTTTCTTAACGGAAGTCCCGCAAGTTGTTAGAATGTATTTTTATGCCATATTGCTGCACATTTTGAAGTTTTTCTGTCAAATGTTTTAATTCCAGACTGTAATAAAATACAGCCGCCACGGTGGTCTAGCGGTCAGAACGCTGGCCTTGTAATCCTGGGGTCCCGGGTTCAATTCCCGGTGGTGCTCAGATTTATAACTTGTGTTGGGCAAGGCCGTGGTCTAGGCAACACGGAGTTTTCCTCCGGGGGCTTCTCCGGTTTCTCCGTGGCATCCCAACAATTACTCAACTCACACACACAGAAGAAGGCAATGGCAAACCACTTCTGATCATCTCTGCCAAGAACGTATATATGTATGAGCAGGGCCCTGACAACCTGAAGAGGATGGAAGGATCCTGTTCATGATATATGAACCTGTCGTCAGACAGAACACTAAAAAAATACAACGATGAAAGAACTGTACTTATTCTTTATATTTTACTTAGTCTGGAGTATATTGAATCAAAATGTGTGCGAATTTTGGGGAGAGGGTCAGGTATCAGAGAGGCTGAGAAAATCTGCTGTACCCGATGAGTGTAAATAGTCAATTTATTGATAGATTTATTCAAGAATATGTTTCTATTCCATGTCAATTAGGCCCCTTGTCACCACGGCATTCCGCGATGATTTTTGCGTCGATAAACACGAGTGTGAGCTGTTTGCTTATCGCATAAAAAATGCAGACTGGGGATACTTAAGTAACTCTTACGTAACTTTGAAAATATTAATGTCATACGGAACAAAGCAGAAGGTTAACTTACAAGTCAAGTGTGGACCAGATTCATTGTTCGATTGTGCATTCCACAGGCTCGTTCTAGTTATCATGCAATAGGCAACATGAGCTCCATGGGGCGGTGTCAGAGGTCCCCAGGGACACAGATCGCCCGCCACAGACCACCAGTCGATTGATTCAGTATCTTCGCTTCGGTTCCTGAGCTAGCAGGGACGGCAAGACTATCACGTAAGTAACATAAAGCTAATTAGGTGAAAACTGAGCACATTTAAATGGGATTTTAAATTTATTGTCTACATTATCATTACGTAACTTATAATCCTGGGGTCTCGGGTTCGATTCCCGGCGGGGCCCGAATTTATAACTTGTGTTGGGCAAGGCCGTGGTCTAAGCAACACGGAGTTTTCCTCCGTGGCATCCCAACAATTACTCCATTCACACACAGAAGAAGGCAATGGCAAACCACTTCTGGATCATCTGCCAAGAACGTATATGAACAGGTCCCAGTCCGAGAAGAGAAAAGGATGGAAGGATCCTGTTCATATGGACCTGTCGTCAGACAGAACATTAAATAAATAAATAAATAACTCAAATTGATACCTATCGATGTCTTAAAAAGTGATTAACTGTAAAATACTCGGTGCGTTCATAAGAAATGCAACTATGCGGGTAGGCTACAGTGTTCAATTTGCAACCCTCAACAAAATGGCTCTCTTCTGGGCAGCTCCGTGCAGACTGGTAGATGTTTACCAACGTTTCAGAGGCACTTGCTGCCTCCATCATCAGGGTGAGGGATACTCACTGTGGCAGCAATGGCTTCTGAAACGTCGGTAAACTGGTACCAGACTTCGTACACGTCGCAACAACCTAGAAGACAGCCATCCTCGGACTCATCGCCGTGAAAACCTCAAGTCATACATACCTACAGCCCTTTGATTATAATAATTAGGTGTCGGAAGCAGACTTAAAGGTTGACACAACCCTTCGGGTTGATTCTGCAAGAATTTGTCTCGGGATCCACAAAATTATAATGCATCTGCAGTGAAGAAGACTGCGATTATGACGGCAAAGTATCAGCTTATAAAGCGTTTGTACGTAACGTCTGTGACTTTTTTCGATTTTAATATCCAAAATGGTGGGCCGTTTTGGTTTATCAGGAGAGTTCGAAATCACTCGGAACTCCGATTACAGTACCTCTGTCCGTCACACGAAACAAGCCTGAAAAGGATCAACCGATTTTGATAATATCGATTGTAGAGAATTTGACGAAAATTTGTCGACCGATTTCGATTTTTATTCAGTCGGTATAGTGACTGGCTACGGACTGGGTGACCGGGATTCGATCTCCGACGGGGGTAGAGGATTCTTTCTCTAGCCTCTGCGTCCAGACCGGCTCTGGGGCTCACCCAGCCTCCTCTACAATGGGTACCGGGGTCCTTTGCCGGGGGTAAAGCCGGCCGGGGCGTGACGCTGACCACTCACCCTCATCTAGTGCCGAGGTCAAGAATGAGTAGGAGCTGTACCTCCTCTCACCCCAAGCGCCTACATGACGCATAGTGGGATAGCTTTTAATCTTGTCACAGTAGACCATTCAACATTTATGTAATAATTCGGTTTCTGTAATGCAAGTTCGTAATGAGAAAAATTAAGTCAGTATTGAATTTAGACTACGCTGAATTCAGTTGTTTTATTCGATTAACACAACTCTTATTTATATATTACACAAGCTATTTGGAGCATTTTTACTTAACTTTCTTCAGTGTGCATGTTCTGCGTAGTGACCGGAGAAGCCTTAGTTTTTATTGTTTGGTCGTTCAGCACCAGTCGAAAAGAAAGACCCGTTAAATTCAACGGGGAACAGTTTATTCATATTTCCACATGTAACCAATTACCTCTTCGTCTTTCACCTTTCAGTAATTGATATCCTACTGAAGTTTTCTACACGCACTGCGTAACTATGGGCGGTGCGTGCAAAATAGAATATTCTGCCACCTAGCATCATTACCGGGAACTTCATTAGTCATGAATCGAAATTCTGGCTTCTAGCCACATCGAATAGTTAGTTATCTGTTAACAGATAACATTCGCTTGCGAATTTCGTATTTGCTTATGAGAGGAGAAGAGTTCACACAAAAATTATTCAAGATTTGCTCTCATAAAACAACACTGACAGTGTAAGTAATTTGAACAACTATTCTTGAGACTAACCTATTTCGACGCTCGCGTCCATTAAGCGAGCATTGCATACTTTTAAATCTTTTTTATTTTTTATTAGACGTTGCCAACGCCCTAAAGTGAAAGAAGAACGCACTACTGACCGCCATTCTCCATTTGTGAAATTGTCGTATTTTTTTCCTAGGAGGTAGGCAACATGACGTGCATGACAGGAGGTTAATATTTTACAATTAGAACCTACTATTACTACTCTTATCGTCATTTTCAATGCAAGCATGGCTTCTGCCAGTCCAGACAGCGTGCAGTAGATTACGAGATGCCTTTTATTAAATGTGCTGTAACGACAGCTCAGTCACTTGAACGATCGTAAGTCTGAACGCCTCTGATACGTTCAGTAATCGGGGTCGCCTTGTCCTATGTTGTAGTGCGTGAACTAGAAATCATTGGCTATTGCAGCTGGTGGGAGAAGATCACTTCAGACAACGTGTCCTTTATGAGAACGGTTTGGACAACCACCTATCCTAAAATGTAAATCAAACTAACAAATATTTTATCTTTCATTTACCACCCCCCTAACGTGTTGCCATCTGGAGACCTCCCGCAAATCATTTTCAACTATCTGGCTTCCAGACTGCTTTACAAACCCCAGGTCTCAAATACAGTGTTTTCCTTCCAAAGGCAAGTAGGCAAATTCCTACTCCATAAAACGTTTAATGCAATGGCCTTAGATCATAAACTTAATTTGATTTCTTTTCTAGCACCACGTATCCTTATCCTGTAACAATGGCCTCACGCATCGTCGCTGTAATGGGGGTGATGGCTATGGTAACATCAACAGGTAAGCCTGATTCATTAGTATTCACATAGAATAATGGAATATGTGTTAGACTTAACCTCTCTATGGCATATGCGCATTCGGCAAAAAAACGACATTGACTGAAGCGATAGCTGACAGACGTGGTCTGCGCCGGACACGGTCGCTGCGGGAACCGGAATCAGCTAGACGACGGATATGCCGGACACGGTATAGACGGACCCCGCCTCTGCCAGGCCGGGTTTACGGTGAAACGACTATCAAAATAAAAAATTTCTTCAAAACTCTAAAAATCACTCAAAATTTTCAGATAGTTTATAAATAACATCAACGACGAGAACATTTTTAAAATTTTTGAATTTTTTTCCAAAATTTAAATTATTTAAAATTATCAGTTTTAGTGAGCTTTAAGGACATTTTACATCAATTGGTGATTTTTCGAAAATTTTGACTTTTTTGCAAATTTCGTGTCAAACGGTGTCTGCCGAAACCAGTCTCTGCCTCCCCGGTCACTGCCAGACCCGGCCCTTCCCGGTATCTGCCTACGTGGTGTCTGCCGCAACTGGGCTTTACAGAGACGGCACGTCAGAGACCGTGTGCGGCACAGACCGCGTTCGTTCGAGACAAGGTGCATCAGACGCAGTTCGACAGCGACCGGCCTGCAAGGCATCAGGTGGGGAGAATTTTGAAAGAAATAATGAAAAATTTGAAAAGTTCGAAAATCCAAAAAACCGCTGGAAACTGTCCAAAAAACTTAAAAAGCGAATTTTTTTTTGGAAAATTCGACTTTCAATTTTTTTTCAAAAATTTCAAACTTTTTTTGTTTTGTGCGCTTTTCAGACAATTTCCAGCGTTTTTTGATTTTTCGAAAATTTTGAATATTTTTTAAAATTTCTTTCAAATTTCACCCCATCTGATGCCATGCAGGACAGATTGCCGTCGGACTGTGTCCGATGTGTGGCCAACCGTGTCCTTGCCCCTCTCTGTATCTGCCTTACGTGTTGAATCCCGCACCTCGGCTTAAAGTAGACGGCACGTAAGAGACCGTGTGAGGCACAGACCGCGTTCGTCAGAGACACAGCACATCAAACACAGTCCGACGGCGATCTGTCCTGCATGGCATCAGGTGGGGTGAAATTTGAAAGAAATTTTGCAATTTTTTAAAAATTTCAAAAACAAAAAACGCTGGAAATTGTCCAAACAGTGCACAAAACCATTTTTTTTTAAAAAAATTCCACTTTAAATTTTTTTTCACAAATTTAATTTTTGTTTTGTTTTATGCGCATTTCAGACAATTTCCAGCGTTTCTTGAGTTTTCGAAAATTTTGTAATTTTTTTCAAAACTCTCACCAAGAGATGCATGCCGACCTTTGCGAGTGCCTCACCCTGTCTCTGCCGGACTCGGCCTCTATCTCACCGTTTGCCGTCTGCCTCGGTGCCTGCATCAACTGGCCTATGGAGGACTCGCTGTGTGAACGATCGTGCCTCTGCCCGTCTCGGTCTCTGCCTTACGTGGTGTCTGCTGCAATGTACTTTTCAGAGACGGCATGTCAGATACCGTGTGAGGCACAGACTGCGTTCGTCCGAGACACAGTGCATCAGACGCAGTTCGACAGCGACCGGCCTGAAGGCATCAGGTGGGGAGAATTTTGAAAGAAATAATTAAAAATTTGAAAATTTTCGCAAATTCAAAAAATGCTGGAAATTGTCGAAAATGCGCAAAAAACCTATAATTTTTTAAAAATTTCATTTTGAAATTTTCAAAAAAATTTGGTTTTGTGCGCTTTTCATACAATTTCCAGCATTTTTTGATTTTTTGAAAATTTTTAACATTTTGAACTTTTTTCAAAACTCTCCCCAAGGGGTACATGCCAGCCTCGGTAAATGCCTCACCCTGTCTCTGCCGGACTCGGCCTCTATCTCACCCGGTTGCCGTCTGCCTCGTTGCTGCAGCGACTGGTCTCTGCAAGACTCGGTGTGTGAACGATCGTGCCTCTGCCCGTCTCGGTCTCTGCCTTACGTGGTGTCTGCCGCAACTGGACGTTTCAGAGACTGCATGTCAGATACGGTGTGAGGCACGACTGTTCGTCCGAGACACGGAGCTTTAGGCTCAGTTCGACAGAGACCGGCCTGCAAGGCATCAGGTGGGAGAATTTTTAAAGTAGTATTGAAAAATTTGAAAATTTTCGAAAAATCAAAAAATGCTCTAAATTGTCCAAAAAGCGCAATAAACACTAAGTTGCAGTGGAACCACGGTTCCGGAGTATTTGACGTAAATACGTCTATTGTAACCGTCCAGGCAACGCTGCAAGGGCGAGCTGGCCGAAATTCGTCAAAAACAAAGGATCGGCTGTAAAGTGAGAAAGTTGGGGGAGGCCTCACATGTGGTCCTTTTTTGGGGGGG
>NW_019059582.1:15871-37445 GCF_000696155.1 Zootermopsis nevadensis
AGGATTTGACATCAACATTAAGCCAAACGTTTCCTCCATAAATGTGACAAAGCTTTGATTTTCCTCCTTCTTTAAATCAATGTTAAAATCTCCTGTCAATATTATCGGCATTGTATTAGGATCTTCTGTGGCCATAACTGAAAACATCTTTGTATAATTTCTCAAATGACTCACAATAAATCCCTTACAATCATCAATAGGTGTGTATATATTGTACATAGTATGACGCGACAAACTAACGCAACAATAGATTTCTTAATAATTCTTATATAAGATAAGTACTTGTGATATTGAAAAACGTTTTTACCAGCACAAAATTATCTAATCGACAACGCACTTCTTCTACAAGCGATTCACAGCTCAGCCCTTTCCGCAATAAAGAAAGCGGATTGTTGATTGTAGTAATGTAACACAACAATGCAGAGTAAACAGATGACATTTCCTAGGTAACATAACAATGCATGCAGGCTGACTATTGTTGTCAGTCCATATTTACAAATTGTTGATATTTCCTAGGTAACCGTCTTACACATTTTCGTTACACTTCTTTGCGGAATGACCCTTCCATATAGACGTATTTACGTCAATAAATTTGAAAATTTCACTTTCAATTTTTTTTAAAATTTAAATCTTTTTGTGCGCTTTTCAAATAATTTCCAACATTTTTTTAATTTTCGAAGCTTTTCAAAAGTTTCAACTTTTTTCAAAACTCTCCCCAAGGGGTGTATGCCAGCCTCGGTGAATTCCACATCCTGTCTCCGCCGGACTCGGCCTCTACCTCACCCGGTTGCTGACTGCCTCGATTTCTGCAACAACCGGCCTCAGCAGGACTCGGTTTGTGACCTTCAATGTCTCTGTCCGTCTTGGTCTCTGACCAATTGTTCGAAAATGAATAAAAAATCTGAATGTTTTCAAACTTGGATAAAATTGTCAATACTGTGTGTCTCGCTGGATTTCTGTTTGCCTAGGTAGGTGGCTGTTTTTTGGTGTTGTTTTTTTTCTTCCTGACTGGGAGGCTAGCTTCCAGCCTGGCTATCTTTCTGACAAAAAGTGGTTTGTAACTTGACTGCTGATTGCCCTGCTGTCTGTCTGGCTGCCAGAACGGCTGTTGGCTGTCTGACTGGCCACCTGGCTGTGTGCTGACGAGCTGGCTGACTGCCATTCCGGCGCCCAGTGTTCCTCCCTGGCTGTTTTGGTATGTTGGCTTGTTCCTGACACTGAGCATGGCGCAGTAGAGTTAGTGTCTTATTTTGTTTTTTGAGGTTATGGAGGCAGAGAGGAGACAAGTCCTGACGACGTGGGGATCATTCCACCGGTATTCTTCATGACGATGAAGGATGCGGATCTTCTCGAAAACAGTCCAAATCGCTATGAAGACGCGATGACGACGTCGGATTCCGGCCACCGCCCCCTCTCTCACCTCCACCTGACGAGTTCAGACAGTTTCATGTCTTTGGTACAAGCAATGTCGGGCAGACACTTCGAGCTTCCTGAGACCGAAGGACAACGAAGGCCTAGGCAGCCGACCAGGTTCGCAAAGCGGTACAAGGGCAGCACACAATGGAAAACCGTGTCAGGCACTGTTTATTGAGACGATCTGAAATTCACAGTCTATGGTTCGAGAACCTCTCCACGCACACAAATAGTTTCAGTGGGTTTTACGTGGGGAACAGTAAATGAACTTTTTGTGTGTACTAAAGTATTAATATTACGTGGATTCAGAGCTCCGCTGCTGACTTATTTCTTTCATTAAGATCTTATTTCTAGTAAGTCTGATCTTTTTACCTTCTTTGGTTGAGACCTATGTGCTTATGTACCATTGCGGATATTATCTTGAAAATAAACCACCAAATACAAATTAAGTATTCATTTCAACCTACACGTTTCGTCTGTGCGTTACGCACATATTCAGCAAACAGTCTAACAGGTTTTATAATATTGTCCTCAACATTTTAGTAGATGTTTCAATAATTGCTTTTATATGGTGAAACGTTCAGCAAAATTTTGTCGCCGTTTTTTGCACATTATACTTCAAAATTTGTAAATCAGAAATTTCTGTAGATCAAATCCCATGAATTCCAGATGAGAGGAAAGTAATAAAATTAATCTTAAATATAGGCGAATATGAGGAATGTGTTTACAGAAGGAGGGCAGCAGACGGAGTGGTGTGAACACGGAAATGCTGTTGAAAATTTTCGATACCGTTTATTGACTTGCTTAGTAACCTTCTCAAGAAGAATGCCGCATCATGAAGCTGGATTTTTCTTTTTGCGAAGTTTCACCTGCTTCCTGAAACAGTTATGAATAACAGCGCTTAGTGTTCTTGTGTCTACATTCGGATCCGTAACGTGACACTTGAACGGCGCCAAACAATTCTTATCTTTTCCTTGCCTGATAATTTTATTGCAGATTCCAAATACGTCACAAGGATAACGGTTTCCCAGAATATTCCATCGGGCATGTATCTGATGCAAGTTACTGTAATTCACATCCGCGACAGGAGATCGGTACAGCAATTTGCATTTCGTAGACGTTCTGCACAGAACTCATCGCTTGTCTGATCCTCTGCCGGAAGAACAGCGTGATGTCTTGTTGCAAGGCGCTGACATGCCAGAAATGCTTGCAGAGGGTCACACCATCCCATTTCACATGTTACAGAAAGATTAGGGTCAATTATTATAATTCTTTGTGGATGGTGTTAGTTGCTAGTAATCCTCCAAGGCCGTAGCCGGAGCTCCGGTCTACTGAGATAGGCCTTCAGATAGCCGACGACAAGCGACGGACTACAGGTCTGTGACTTCGAGTGCCATGTCATTCGCTAGCTTAACGTGGCGGGCGGCCTTTCCTGGGCAAATATACTTCTCAAACCTCAGGGTCAGACCCGACTCAAGTGCATCTCGTTCAGGAGACAAACATCGACGCCGTCCTAACCGAGACTGTTCCAATTCCTGATTCCTGCAGCGAACACCGTCGATTTTCCGTGAAGACGGCAGCAAGGACTTTTCGCCGCGTGTCCTCGGCAACACGGCCTTGCTCAACTTTGAAGGGAATTACGGTTTTAAGGACAGTTCGGAAGGACTTGAAGTAAGTGTGTGAGCAGCTTCGGACATCGCGAGCCTGAGTACTTCAATGTTGTCGTCTGTGCACAGAAATCAGAACGCTTGTCGGCTAGTAAGAATGGGGAAACCGGAAATGTATCCCGAGTCTTCTGGGGGGAAAATATGTTGAAAAACGTCTGGTCGAAAAGTGGGAATGAAACGGAAATACAAAATTAAGATCGGTGTTAAGGAAGCAGATACCTTCTGAGGAGTGGATAAAACTGGCAATGTTCAGTAACGGCTTCCGGTTTTGCACCAATGTTGAGGTGCTGCGTCACGATTCATGAAATATCACACAGCATCCTATTTTTTTTGTTTTGTTTTCCAGTTAGACTCGTTAGGTTAATAAAGTGTTCAATTCAGACCTGTACCAGAAGCTATATATGATAAATGTTGCCTGAGGCATTTCCTGTTAAGACTGGCCTGAAACAAGAAGATGCTTTGTCACCATTAGTTTCCAAAATTCCTTTAGAATACGTCATTAGGAAGTATCGAGAAACCGTAACAAATCAGGAGGGAATTGAGAGCAGACTAAATTCGGCCAACGATTGGCGCCATGAACTTCAGAACCTTTTAATTTATATTCTAATGTCTGAAGACGCAAAGCCTCGAATGTGCCCTCAGCTTCTTGTTTTCTGCGGGTGTGAGATCCGTTCGGCCACATTTAAGCAGACGACACAAATTAAGGACGAGTGAGAGCAGGGTGATAAGGTTTCTTGGGCCCCTGAGGGTTCGCGTAACTGCGTCCTGAAGAAAACTGCGAAAAAGCGAAGCATCACAATTTGTACTCCACACCAAATATTACTAGGATACTGAAATCAAAACTGGTCATTGGTAGGAGAATAATATTAAAATTTATCATGGGGAACTACGGTTTTGGTGTGTAAATCGGATTCAAAAAGATCATCATAAGGCTTCTGGTTCCATAAAATGCGAGGAATTTCTTCGCCAGCTGAGCGCCTATCAGCTTTTCAAAAAGTACTCTGCTGAGTGTAGTTCGTTAAGTCCTTGAGATTCTAATAAGAATTAGTCGTGTCTGGACAGACGATTCCGCTGCAGTGAGCGTGTTGCCCGCTCACGAACATCGGCGTTCAGTCACTACATTGGCTATGGAAACACGCTGTTTCACCTACACAGGAAATCTATAGTCACGTGGTACAGGAATATGTTCCGATTAGCTTAAAAGGGAAGGGTTTGGAAAGAAGCGATCATGACTTGTCTTAAAGGGACCGACGGGAGTTTACCGCGTACTATCCAAATAAAAGTTCAGAGGACCACCTAAACACGGACCTTCTCGATGAATCAGCGCTCTGCTTTTCTTAAGAAAGATAAAACTGGCTGACTTATCTGCTATTGTATTGTGTACGATGTTACAAGTCACGATGGAAAGTCCTCGTACCAACAGATGACGTATGTCTGAAGCCCACCAAGAACATTCTCAGCAGGAGGTAAGTCCTTCTTTACGTTATCTGTACCAGGTTGGTTTTAAAACCTTATTCATTTCCGAGAAAAGCCATTCACAATTCAGTGGTCGTATCAGTGTTATGCAACGCAACGGAGCATGATAATGTGCAGAACAGAGGGCCATTCAAAGATGACTGACGTAAAGCCCCTCCTGTTCCCCCAAGCACATAAAAGCGCTGTTAATCAGACGATAGACATCAGTGACTACTAGAACTTGTCATGGGCGTTACAGCTGTTACCGCATGTCTGCTGGTGTGTCTGGCGGCGATACATGGTACGTACTGAGCACTGCGTTGAAAAGGAATAATTACCTATACTTTCATGGCTAAGTTGTAATAATAATTCTAGCTGTTCAGATATATTATTAAGAAAAACACTATCAGACTCTAGAGGTCAAGTTGACTGCTGGTTCTTACTTGAAGAGCTTATTTTATTTTCGCTTCAACCTTAAACAAACTCCTAGTTAGACATCAGACAGTAATTTATGTTGACGGAAATTGATTTCAAAATCCAGCGAAGAATGGAGGAGACTTCTGTTACTCTTATTTTACGTTTTCTTCAAATCGCTGTGATCACGACAAACCGGTACTTTCCCGGACGCTTCATTGAGTTCCTTCAGCAGAGACCTGGCAGGTTTGTTCGTCCTGACGAAGGCAGAAACCACCGCTCGGTCCCTGCAACAGAATACGTGCTTCTTCCGCATTCAGCGTTGTATGACTTCGCCAGTTGAAAAACGTCGTCAACCTGAAAGTAACGAGCAGCAAACATGTCCGTTCACTAGGTCAGGGGTCTCAATCTTTTAACACCGGAGGCCAGATTCACCCATTCTTACCGAAACGCTGGCCGCCGGTTTATGAATGTGGACAATTTATTAGAGCTTAGTGGTATTTTATTAAAACGTAGCAATTGAAATTGCAAATAGGTTCACGTGTTACTCAATCCCTTAATGAATTTGTTAATCTGTCGTCTCTGTTGACTATTTTAAGTGAAATACATGCAAGGAGGGTTAACTCTTTCCATGGTCCCGGGCAATACACTGTTATAAAAATGTACGTGAGCAGTACGGAAGATACTGTCGGGTATCGAACTGACGACTCCCTGCCACAGCCTGCAACTTGCGTTATCTCTGTTGACAGACGCACTGATGTTCTCCGAAAGAAGTATAAATCCGTTCATGTCTGGCGTCTCTAATACTTGGTTACAAATAAGAATGTATTTCGTATTCTGCGCTGCTGTGCGCAGACAATGCTACGGGAATACCAAGCTGAGTAAGCTTTGTCCCACTTGTGCACGAGACAAAAGAAAGTGTTTGTTTTATTTCAGGCGCCCCATCACAGAGAGACAGCACACAAGTTCACAGAGGCGTACCAGAGAGTCGTAACAGCTTACTGGTCGCTGATAAATCGGAGGATAAGGCAGTCAAACTGGAAGACATTCTGAACGAGGGAAAGAATTTCGAACCTCGTCCGAAAGGGGGCAGCTTCAGTCCTGTTAGAAACGAGATGGACGGACAAAAGAAATCTTCCTTACCTGAGTAAGTACAATTAAGGTTCACTTAGACCATTCAGAATTCACTTGCATCTGTCGTCACACCAGCTGCTGCGAAGTGACGTCTGAGGTTACACACAAACTATAATGTTTTTAGCTATAGTGTTCTTAACTTGGATTGGCGGCTGATTTGTGAGTGACAAGTCAGCGCAAAGGAGGTCTGCTGACTGGAGTCAGGACCGCATTAAACTAAGAAGTGAAGGGTCTGACCAGTTAACCGCTCGGAACTAGTTAACAGAAGTTCCTTCCAGAAGAGTTTGCGCAGATTGGTCACTCACAAAAGTGGAACACGAATCAGCAGCCAATTCTTCTTGAAACAAGCACATCCTAGCTTTGTGCTGATACAGTAGGTTCGTTAGGTTAGGCGCGAAATTCAGAATGGGGAGCGAAATCAGATTAACTGTCTTTCTGTTGGATAACCCAGCTGTTCGGTTGGATTTTTGACGTGAAAACGTCTTTAAAATCGATGCCGGGTGTGGGAGGCAATAGCGCCCAAATGAGCGACAGTTTCTGTCGAAGTAATTTTAAACTTCAATAACTCGGCTAAAAATAGACATAGCGCCGCCATCTTAGTCTCGTTTCAAAGAGGAAGGATGAATGTTTGTGCCAGTAGCGCTCCGACATTCGTCGCGGCCGGACGTCGCGAACTGCGCACGCGCAAAGTGAACCCACGATTTTCCACTTTCCGGATTCGACACGTGTCCATAAACGGGATCATATCTCAGAGACTAATTATCCGATCCGAGTGAACCAAGTGTTCTTTTAAACAACTCATCCTGGCCTCCAAGTGTGTATCTCAAAAACTCAAAAAGATGCGAGGCTGTGAATTTGAAAAAGTTTGACAATTTCCCGATTTTCTTAAAATGTCGCGATATATGAGGGCAAAGTAAAACCAGAATTACAAAAATCGGACACGAATGCGTAGAGCACAAAATACTATACACGATTGACGTTTTCACGAAAATAACTGCGGCAGTGTCCGACACTGCCTATCAATTTTTTAATGTCGGCTGCGCTGCACAGACGAATCATGTAAAATTTGAGATTGTTTTCCCTGTGGAATTAGAAGGAATAACGAAGGTCCTGGCGCCTGTACAGCGCTATGAAGGTCCCGGATGGTGTGATATAGGGAAAGGTTCACGTTTTCTCAACAGTAGCTATCAGACAGAAGTAAATATCCAGCCGCTTTCCATAGGACACAAGAAACATTTGATTATTGAGTTACAAATTCAGTGTTCTGTTCGACAATATAAATTGTAGGGCTGTTTTTGATTTCGGCGAATATCGATCTGTTGCAATGTTTAATGATCAAGAAACCTTAACAGTCAGCGAATAAGATAATCAGATACTTTGCATGAAAGATTCGTTTCATTAGAATACTCAACTTGTATTTGAATAATTGTTCGACGCTCTGTGTATATTTAACGAAACTCACTGACACAAAAATTCTGTGACTCTCTGGAGTGCTAATCGGCAACAGTTTGTGCAGATTTATATTTCGAGAACGAATAGATTTTCTTTTGTTATTGTAGCTCCATGAAACACAGTGAACTTCCATAGTCAACTTTGTTACGAGGTCAAGGGATAATCTTAGAGAACGTTAACAAATCGATAAGCGGAAACAATGTCGCAACGGAATATCTCGTTCACAGCCTGCAGACATTAATGTCTGTTCCTTCTCTTTTAGGTTCAACCGAATTCCATCGCTGAGTAACTTCTGTCCGACGTGTGTCCCGGACTCATTTCGCTGGAACAACAGGTCATGACAACAATAAAACCGAGTTTACTCTCCACGTGCTGTGGATTCTGCAGTCTCAGTAGTGACCAACTCCTTGTAATCGAACGCAGGCTCACAAAGAACATGAAAAGGAACTTAAACGAGCGTCCTACGGTCAAAACAAACAAAGCCTAGCGTAAGCACAGACCTTGAGGGCGTTAGACTAGGCAAGCTATAAAACAAAACGCGCGTGGAACAAGGTTTTGTTTTTGACTGTGTGATACACCGAATGAATTATGACACATATTTCAGGTGTACATTTTATTTATTTGTTATTCAAAACAGTGAATTTGTGTAGTCTGGACAATGTTTTTAGATTCACTGCTGAGAACTGTCGCCATTGATCATATTATTTATTTCATTTCATGAATTGTTTTTCTACGTCACTTTTAATATCATTAAAATATATGTGATTTTTCTTATAAAGTGTTGGAGCCGATGTTAGACGACTAATACGTGACCATGCATCTTAGTGCTGAATACTTTAAATCTGACCAACATCCCTTGGGGCTTTGCAGTAGGGCGTCCATCTTGTGAGAGCTGATCTCTAGGCAAAACTGTACAGAGCCCTTGATTAACCATTTTGAAAAAAGCTGTATTCATTTCGGAAATTTCTGGTAACTTACATGTCAACGAAGGTGCAGCCTTCTCTGCTACTAGCAGGGGGCAGTCACATGACACAGTTCAAAATGGCGGATTGATAAAAGTGATTCTGGTTCTGTCGGCATAATTGAGCTTCGTACTGTAAGGATTAATGCCTCGTTCTTGCTGGTATTAATAAATTTGATTTTGTATTAGTGTCCTTCCTGAATGTACTGACTTCTTTGCATTATTTACATTTGTTGTCGTGTAACAAAATAATAAAGTTACGAACCTTGAAAAGTGTTCACGAGAAAATGACATTTTACACTTGATTAATATTTCCATAAACACACATAGAAAAGCTTCCAGTGGTTGTTCCTGCGAGCTTCTTGGGTTCTAATAGACTCTTTCAAAAGTAAATCCTCACAGAAAGGATTCTGGCTAGGGAAAATTGGAGGTCTCCGTGGCGAAAGGCCACGCCCAACAATGTACTCGCCACTCTGCAGTACAGAGCATTTGTTTCTTTCAAAGTGCGGGATGAAATCTATCATGTTGAAACCTAACCTAACCTAGGCGTCTCCGGATGTTTCCTGTCACAGATAAACACTTCCCGTGTCTTGTACCCAACCTTTATTATCGGAAACGGGTGTATTTAAATTAATTTAACCCTTTGGTATAAGTTATTCCGAAAATTCAAATTACGAGTTTCAATATTTAATGATTGGATAAAGTTTGGTGAACCAGGTCAGATACAGATATTGCATACTTTGCAATGACTTCATTGCAATTTGTGTTACATAAAGGCGATAAAATGAATGTTATTTAATAAATTTAATATTTATGAGACAGTAAGTCCTGACACCATCTTTTCTGACAGATTCCTTTAAGAAATGTTTAGAGGCCGAGCGAAGGACGTTTGCAGGAGGCAGTCACAGTGAAAATCGTAGACAAGATCATTCTCCGAACGAACTAAGTTATGTCGAGAACGGTCAGACCTTGGTTTGGGTTTGAGTAACATGACATTGCACCGCACGCAGATTATCTTTGCTGAAGGGAAGGCAGATCTCTCTCGACATGGCAAAAAAGAACTTTGGGTTATTCGAGTTATCCAAAGTTCGGATAGGTAGGTTGCAGATTGGTTAAGCAAACGTCGTTATTTCAGCCTTTTGGTAATGGAAGTTACCAAGAACAGTAAATGGGGTGATTTTGGGGGCCTTTGACTTGTTCCAGTGAACGAGACATTCTCTCAAAACTTTATTGTAACGTTGCGATATACTGAGAGACATGGACCATTGTAGTGCGATCGTGTTCAGAGTATGGGTTTGGTAGATGTGAGATTGTGCCTCTGGGCGTCTGATAGCACGTCAGGAATTAACGTAATTAATTGGACGCCGGCGGTAGCCTACTGCCAGACTGGATTGATGGAACACCTTTACGTGATTAAGAACAGCGAAATAAGACAGTTCGTTCACAAATGCGCTTTAATTGACCACATTTCGTTAGCTGCAGGCTAGATGCTACAGTTGGTTCAGTGCATTGTTATTCAGGCCCGTTTTCGTTACACGGCGCACCAATGGTGGTGAATTGCTTTGTCCAAGACCCAATGCATGGTTCTGCACCACCAGTGATGCTGGTGCTACCGGAACTGGAACTGGAGCTGGAGCTTTCAGAAAATGATCCGCTGTGTGACGAGCTCTGAGACCAACTGTTTGAATACCGTGGAAACCCCGCCACAGAAAATAAAGGAAATCGGTTTTCAAAATATGCACCGACCGCCCGGTAAGAGTTTTCTGGGGAGGAGAAAACAGGTAGAGACGTCCCAGCAGTCCACCTAGAACGATCTGTAAATCCTTCGTTGGCATTGGCATCGGAAGACTCGCTGTCATCGAATGGAAGAACCGAATGAATATAGCCGATATCTCCACCCACGCTGGACGCGTGGCTTCTGCCACGTGAGAAAGCTTGCTCATTGCTGTTTACATAATTATGGGATTGGATGTACCCAGGAAACTGTTGGTAACAGAGTCCAAAAAAACACCGTACAGAGAAAGATGTCGGCCCAGTTCTACTGGAAGACGATTGACTTTCACTCTCGCTGGAGGATTGACCTTCAATATTATTGGGGAATGAACTTTCACCGTTACCGGAGGATTGGCCTTCACTAATGCCAGACGATTGACTTTCACTATTGCTGGAGGATTGACTTCCGCTGTAACTGGAACTTTGGATGTTTCCAGGAGAAATTGCATCAAATCCTCTGTCTGTATCGCTTGTTGACTGGCCTTCACTAATGCCGGACGATTGACTTTCACTATTGCTGGAGGATTGACTTCCGCTGTAACTGGAACTTTGGATGTTTCCAGGAGAAATTGCATCAAATCCTCTGTCTGTATCGCTTGTTGACTGGCCTTCACTAATGCCGGACGATTGACTTTCACTATTGCTGGAGGATTGACTTCCGCTGTTACCGAATGATTGACTTTCACTCTTACTTGAGAATTGACTTTTACTCTTACTGGAGGACTGACTTCCGCTGTTACCGGAGGATTGACTTTCACTCTTACTTGAGAATTGACTTTTACTCTTACTGGAGGACTGACTTCCGCTGTTACCGGAGGATTGACTTTCACTCTTACTGGAAGATTGACTTCCGCTGTAACTGGAACTTTGGATGTTTCCAGGAGAAAATGCATCAAATCCTCTATTTGTGTTGCTTGCTGACTGGCCTTCATTAATGCCGGACGATTGACTTTCACTATTGCTGGAGGATTGACTTCCGCTGTAACTGGAACTTTGGATGTTTCCAGGAGAAATTGCATCAAATCCTCTATTTGTGTTGCTTGCTGACTGGCCTTCATTAATGCCGGACGATTGACTTTCACTATTGCTGGAGGATTGACTTCCGCTGTAACTGGAACTTTGGATGTTTCCAGGAGAAATTGCATCAAATCCTCTATTTGTGTTGCTTGCTGACTGGCCTTCATTAATGCCGGACGATTGACTTTCACTATTGCTGGAGGATTGACTTCCGCTGTAACTGGAACTTTGGATGTTTCCAGGAGAAATTGCATCAAATCCTCTATTTGTGTTGCTTGCTGACTGGCCTTCATTAATGCCGGACGATTGACTTTCACTATTGCTGGAGGATTGACTTCCGCTGTTACCGAATGATTGACTTTCACTCTTACTTGAGAATTGACTTTTACTCTTACTGGAGGACTGACTTCCGCTGTTACCGGAGGATTGACTTTCACTATTACTGGAGGATTGGGTCTTGCTGTTACCGGAGGATCCATTTTCACTAATGCCGGAAGATTGACTTTCAGTATTAACGACAGATTGTCTTCCGCTGTTACTGGTAGTCTGAACATTCTCAGGATATTGTGAATGAAGTCCTTCGAATGCGTCGTTTGCAAACTGACTTTCAGTGTTGCTGAAAGATTGACCTTCAGTATTTCTGAAGGACTGATATCCATTATATCCGGAGGATTGACTTTCGCTGTTACCGGAAGTTTGAATTTTTGCAGGATATTGTGCCTCAAGTCCTCCAAATATATCACTTGTGGACTGACTTCCACAACTCAAGGTGGAATGGCTTGCGCTCTTTATGGGTGACTGACGTTTGCTGTTCCCGTAGGATTGACTTCCGCTTTTACTGGGAATCTGGCTGTTTCCAGAATATTGTCTGTGAGATTCTTGGACTGCGTCACTTGCGGAATGGCTTCCACTGTTGCTCGAGAATTCTGTGTTTCCTGGATTCTGTGTACGACACCCTTCGCATATTTCGCCTGTGGACTGACGTTTCGTTTCGGTGGATAAATTTATGTCGCTCTGAGTAACTGACTGGCTTCCACCGTAACTATGACGGTGACTGGAGGATTTATATCCATCGCTTGCGCCCTGGCTGTATGAGCCACTGCTGCTCTTCAGAGAGGGTCTGTTTTGACCCGTCACTTTTTCAGCTTTGTAATTACAATCTGGATTCTTGCTGGCAGCTGGTCTCATCCACTCGGGGGTTTGCAGGACATGGCCCATACGTTGCCTTGCGGCATCAGGCGGGTCTTCCTCAGAAGAGTCGGGAAACACAATCCTGTCGGCTGATGTCTCTGCCTGAGGGCTTCGCTTCAAACGTCTGAGATACCCTTCAAGAACCAATGGTCTCTGTCCTTCATCCGTTTTCTCATAACGTCCTGAAAAATGATTTATTCAATGTAAGGAAACGGTTTGCCAGACATACGTGATTATATTGGCGGCAACATGTTTACAGAACTATTTGCGGGATGGCATACGTGCGTGTGGGCACGGCGGAACGGTGGGAATTGTGCCTGCGTTAGTGTTCAGAAATCCGTCGAAACAGCCCATTAGCTTCCGCTCACGGATCTCTGTCCTGACAAGGCGAGCGCATCCACGCAGGCAGGAGAAACTTGCCGGAACGAAAAGTTACTAAATAAATGCACAGAACTTTGTTTTAGTAATTTACGATTTGTTGTATTAATTTAGGATTTAAATCCCTACCTAATTTATGGAGGTGTGTTCTAATGTGTTCGCGTTAATAATTATTAAATTGAAGTTTTCTCTGGTGCTTCACTTACAAGGAGAGAGAACTCGATACAATTGCATGAGACTCTGGTTGGGCCCCAAAGCCGATCTGGGCGTTGTGGTGAGGGCATAAGTCCTACCCCGTCGGGGAATCGATGCTCGTTTGTGGAGCCTACGCCGCCCCGAGTGCACACCCCGTGTCAACTTATGAGTCGTTGTTCACGCCAAAGCATGAATAAGAAAACCCTAATGAGCTGGTCACTCTGTTGGGTAAAAGTAATCGTGGCTGGCATTGGTGCAAACTTGACCGTAGAAGGAAGAATGATATATGACGGACAATTAACTGGGGCCAATTCAGTTCAAGATTGACACATGTGATGTGCCATGAAGAACGCTTTTGAAATGTTGGTGTCTGGATATCACTTATAGCAGCTAATGTTGTAACCCCCTTGATAGAATTTGTTATTTTGATTACAGAGATAACTGTGATCATTTAGTATTATTCTAAAATGTCTGGCTTCTAGGTTGTAGCGCTGTGTAGTCTGATAGAACTTTACTGACGTTTCAGGAGTATTTGCTACTTCCATCATCGGGACGATGAGTATGAAGATTTCTGTCTTCTGGGTTGTTGCGCTGTGTAGTCTGATAGAACTTTACTGACGTTTCAGGAGTATTTGCTACTTCCATCATCGGGACGATGAGTATGAAGATTTCTGTCTTCTGGGTTGTTGCGCTGTGTAGTCTGATAGAACTTTACTGACGTTTCAGGAGTATTTGCTACTTCCATCATCGGGACGATGAGTATGAAGATTTCTGTCTTCTGGGTTGTTGCGCTGTGTAGTCTGATAGAACTTTACTGACGTTTCAGGAGTATTTGCTACTTCCATCATCGGGACGCCCATTCTACCTCATGCGGTTAGAGCCGTGCCCTGAAAACTCTGACGCCCTTGTACACCATACGTGGCAAAACTAAATCTGTACTAAGTATATTTTTCGTAGTGACTTGATGAAATTATACTTGTGAACCAACTTAAGAGTCCCGGGGACACCTGACTTCCATCAACCTTAATAATTATACAACTGACAACGCTTCGAGCCGACTCCCTTTCTTCCGGTAAACGAAATGTCATGATTTAGTGCTGGAATTTCCTACACTAGAGTAGTCAGAATTGTATGTTCATTGTCGCCAAGGTTACTGCGATGCCTGTACAGCACTAGTAATAAACACGGAGCTATTAAACATTTGTATTTGCACACATTTGATTTAGGGTGGGTTAAGCTGGTTCTGAGAACAGCGGGTCGTTTCTTTGCAAGTTGTCTGTCGGACTCCTGTCTAATGCGGAGTAAGCAATGCACGTAAGTGACGGCGAAGTCCGATTTGCGCAACCAAACATGGAAAATAAAAAAACAGAATAACGTCACGTGCCAAGAAACTTTTTTTTGGGGGTCATCACAAGCGCTGATGACCCCAGATCACCGGGCTGTCTTAAAACCCATTGCTAGACACAATTTCAGCCATTTTATGAAACTCCGATTTTCATTACCGTGTTCATAAAAGCCTACACTGGCCCCTACCTGAGCCACCTGAATCCAAGCTAGCTCTCACACTACGCCTACAACATCAGGACGTTCAGTCCCACTGTCCCACTTGTCTTCGGGTGCTTGGTGCCGTTTACTGCCCTCGGTCTCCGTGCAGGACCTTCCATTCCGTTCTGCTTCATCTGACTATCTTAACAATCAGTGGGAAAACCACGTCTTTACGTATATAAATGCGCATGTTTTATACAAAGTCTTTAGGTGAAAATGTTTCTCTCCCGAACATCGAAGATTTGTTTGTTGCTTGCACGTTCTGTGAACTGTTCCCTTACCTTGAGAGACCTGGAACAACAATGAACAAACAAGCAGACAGACGCCCAGCTGTGGCAGAGAAGCCATCACTAACTTCAATGGCCCTTACGCAGCAGAGCAACTTCAGCTGACTGACAGCTGCTTACGTTCACACCTGACGTCATTTTCCGTGTGTATCCAGTGACAATTCCGTTCTTAGAGCTGGACCCGAGGTGTGGGTGGATCAACACGTTCTTCATGAATGTGTTAAAATCTGACTCGTTTTGTCTTTTTCTTTGTACAAAAGCATCATATCTTACTTCTCCATCGTGTTCATGTACATTCCACGTTTCTCTTTCCTTCTTTTCCCGTTGTACACTGATTATGTTGAAGCCTCTTCTGATTTTCGTACCATCATTTTAGGGAAATTCCTTCACGTGTATCCTGTTGGTTGGTATTCTTGAAGGTCTTGAAATACGGGATATTTTTCACTTTTAATATCTATTATATGGTTGTTTGTCATTAAGGTCTACATTTGAATGCTTTCTCAGACCTACAGCACCCTTACGACCAAGTGATTTGAGCCCAGTCACTGCCACTTCTCGTATTTTCTTTCTTTCTTTCCTTCCCTTATCACAGGTCTAAAAAATATTACGAGAGGAAGCTAGATATCTTAGGCGTTAACTTGGACGCGCCGTACACCCTTCTTCTGTTTGACGCAGCGTCTCTGCGTTCTGCAACGATGTTGAAGGCAATTAATGGCTTCCGCAGAACAACAACCAGGTCAGTGCACACGAAAGTGTTCAAAGAAGCAGATTTTATCAGGTGACAGAACTAGCATTGAAGATTAAGCTTCTCGGTAACAGTTTTCACATTTCATTCCTGTATTTAAAGAATATATCGCCTTTCCGTCCTGCATACAGAATTTAGTTTTTCCGAGTTCAAGCTCTGACTACGGAACTTAATTTAAATGGGGCGTATCAGTCTTCTTCTACGTCTACACAAAATGGCGTTCGATGTTTTAAATTCTAACGAAAATGCGAAATTACGCCCTATCAGCGGCTTACCATTGTTCTACATCATCGCGACATAACGTAAGAATTTAGTTGCGTAGGCCGTGGGAAAAGCGAACATTCTTTTGTTTCATTTGATTGTTACACAACTGTAGCGATTTTAGGGGACTGACACGGAGCTTAAAATTTCAATACAGACTCCAGCCGGATCCTTTCTGACACAGATTACCTATTTCTTCTCATTCTAGGTGTGGCTGGAATGTGTTTCTTTACACAGTCATCAAGATATTGATGCTAAGTAACCCGAAAGTTAGCACAGTGCCTGTAACTTATTAGTCAAAGCGTTGACATTCTGCGATGATTCACAGCAGAGCTGACATTTTCATTTTCGAATTAGCACCGGGTGAAGTCCCTCATTTCATGCTTTAGTTGTTTAAGTTGTACCTGAGACGGGGCAAGGGCGAAGCTGCAACATGCCTTCCTGCGTTCTCTCGTGAACACGGTAAGGAGCCTTCCTCGCTTTGAACGAAAGACGGAAAATTTCGTGAAAAGATTAGAGCTTTTGGCTTTTCAGGAATAATTCTGCTCCATTCAACGATATTAACGTAATCGAAACTTGATTTTCAGTAAATTTGTTTACAATTTGACAAAAGACCTATAGATCACAATTCTATAGGACTACGAATTTACGAAAAATTAAACCCTCTTATTGCCTCTAATATCCTGAATGCCAATTTCTTTTGATTCCTTTTTGAACAGCGTAGAGCAGGCAGATGAGCGAGAAGGGGTGTCCAGTACAAGAAATGAGCAGCATAAAAACACTTCCCTGTAAGCGCTAAATGGCGTCTAATGAAATAGCTTCGTCCGTCTGTATAGAAGTAACAAACCGATGTTGATTACATTTTGAATTTAAGATTTTTAAGAAGCATGAGCCGGGATAGCTCAGTCAGTATAGTGACTAGCTACGGGCTGGACGACCGGGGTTCGATCCCCGACGGGGGCAGAGGATTTTTCCTCTAGCCTCTGCGTCCAGACCGGCTCTGGGGCCCACCCAGCCTCCTCTACAATGGGTACCGGGGTCCTTTCCCGGGGGTAAAGCCGGCCGGGGCGTGATGCTGACCACTCACCCCCATCTAGTGCCGAGGTCAAGGAAGAGAGGAGCTATACCTCCACTCCCCCCCAAACGCCTACATGGCGTATAGTGGGACAAACTTTACTTACTTTGATTTTTAAGAAGCGTCGTTGATAAATTCCAGTTTTTAGAGTATGAATACGTAATCTTACTACAATACGTCTTAATTCACAAACACAAAAAAGACAATGACTTCAGTTGTAAGCGCAAATATCTCAAAAACTAGAACAAAATAAGGTCTTGTGTACGTACAATTTGCGTTGAAATCAGATTTAATTTATTCTGGACGTACCATCTTCCGGGTTGCGTTACTGTGTACTTTGGAGAAGTTTATTCGCCTGATAAGTGTACACCGTGCACTGTTGTCTTTTAATTACTTATAAAATCGTCAGAAGTAATAAAATAACGTGTGGTTCTTCCGTAAATTCTTCCTAAACATTTTTCACGCCGATATTTATCGACTTGTGTTCGAGACAAGGTTGCAAATGCTTGCAGTTCTCACTGAAAGCGTCCGTTGCTTGTTCGTCATTTTATTCAAATATGTCAGTACAAGTTAACAGTGTCAAACTTCACGAACATTCGTTCTTTTCTTCTCCGGATAGATCGACGTGAAGTTAGTCGGCTCATTTCCGCATCTTTCCTACGCCCTTAGAGTAAACGTAAACTAAAAAAGCAAATACGATATTGGTATGAGCTTTTACTTATCAGAAAATTATTCTAGAAATCTGAGCTTCTGCATTTCTTCAGTTGAAGCGAGCAAAAGAGCGCGTAGTAAGTGCATAGATTTTGATTACGTTTCGTCCTGGGATTCTGCACTAACTGCAGTGAACATACAAACATGTTCCCTATTCCTAAGATAAATAAACTCATATTATATAGGATATGACGTTTTCACGGCGGTGAGTCTGAATATGCCTGTCTCCTGGGTTATTTTGCCGTGTAGTCTTGTACAACGACGCCCTGATGATGGAGACAAGGACCTCTGAAACGTCGGTAAACTTCTACGATACACGGCGCCACAACCCAGAAGACTGCCATCTTCAAACTCATAATTATCTAAATGAAGTCTGATTTTGGACGACGTGGAACTGTGACAGGCCACGGGCCAGCCAGTCGTCCACGTGTGACGTCTCATGAGAGACCAAATGGTCTGTACGAAACGTCAGGTCTGGTTCTGTATTGAATGAACTGTAAGGGCACGGAGTCACTTCTCGCTTAACCAACATTCCCATTGCGAAATGTCGCTTTTTGAAATCTCTATAACAACGTAAGTACTCGTAAGAGCGCGGATTGCCCGTGTAATTTATGACGCATTTGTTCTCTTACGTCGTGGCTTCATATAGACTTTTTTTATGGTTACCGACGTTTCAGTAAAGCTACTGTCTCCGACTTCGGAATAGGTTTCAGTGACGCTGCAAAGTGGA
Source organism: Zootermopsis nevadensis (assembly GCF_000696155.1). The sequence goes on from NW_019059582.1 coordinate 34,276, forward strand.
ACGGTTGCATAAGATTTAGGGGAAGCAAAGCGATTATATAAAAATAACGAGGAAGGTAAACAGACAGTACCAAGAAGATGGAGGCAGAATGTACTCCAAATCATTGGTAGAAACTCACGAGTCTATACGGTAGACTGCAATCTGACCTTGAAACACGGCGATAGATTTTACATGCCTTGACACCTTCGACATTTTTCAGCGTTGGACTGCAATGCGATGGTCTGATCCACCATCAGTCCAGCTGTCCCTTTCGTCCTCAGTCCACAAACAGAAGTCAGTGTTTGGCTTCTGATCGGGTGATTGTCAATTGTTTACAAACCAGACACTTGACCTTGGCTTTGAAATGCACGGCCAGGAAAACCGAAATAACTTCGTCACACACAGCACGCAGGCACTTCTGCGGTGTAGACACAAGACGACCACTGAACACACACAGCAGTAGACCTGTTTTGAATGTCGCAAAGAAGCAGCAGCACGGTCTGTATATTTATAAAAATACACGAGACGATTTTGTCGAAAACAGCGCCATCTGTTAGAAGTGTAAATTTAATCTGAAGAAGATTAACACATCTCTCAGACACGAAAATACTATACAAAGGTGGACACAGAATACAAGATGTTCTGGACGATACACTGCGCTAAAAACGATCCAGAGAGATAATGAAAGATTAGGTTTGACAGGCGAATTTCAGAACGTGGTCTTGGGACATAAAAGACCCCATCTCGCAGGTAACTGAACAACGATAATACAACTAGGGGTTATCTGTTTACGGTCCGCTTACATTGTGTCATCCTGTGTGATGGATCATGGTGACATGAAGCTAGATTTTAATGTCATCTGTATTAGGCAGTGTGACCAGTCAGTGAGGAACGTAAAACCAAGAACTAAGACGCATCTTGCTGATTAAAACCTGGCTGCGTGCACGCGAATTGGCACAACAGAAATAAGACCTTATACTGGAAGATTTCTTCCGCTAATGAAGGATTCTGTCACATAAAACTTCTGAGGAGCATGGTGATCTGTCGGCCTAATTATTTTGCCGTTTGTAATGAATTGCCCTGGAGACTGAGTAAATTCTCGCATCGTGAGAGTGCAAAAGAAATGACGAATGTGGTCCAGGGCACGAAGAATTTTGAGAGAACCTGAAATAAATTTTAGTGTCGAGTGCTGGCAGCGGATAAAATGTTCAAGGAAATGCCAGTGGCATACTTGAAATGCGCCTTCCGAAGAAACGAAGAAGACCACATCGCTCGTCTCCCGCCTTAGACAAAGAGTGTGCTAAGGGTTGATTAGGATATTAAATCCGGTTTAGTTACGTTAATTGAAATGCAATTAATTCCCTACCCTTTACCTGTTACAAAATCAAGTAATTAGATGGCTAAAACTTTAGTTAAATCCCAACCCCACTCCGTCCCTCTTCAATCCTACCTCCTCACTCCAGTGTTTGCATCAAATGTCGAACTCGCTTAGTGAAAGAAGGGTCGAAGTACACAACTGGCTTACGGCTTGACGTACTCATGTCTTGCACTCACTACGAAAATGGTGAAAGCATTCTACAAGACTGAGATGTATTTTCAGAGGAAACATCTCTTTGAAAATGACAGAAACTGTTTCTATTGATGAATCATAGCTGAAGACAGCTACTTGTCCACTTTGCTCGTTTGACGATGTATTTCAAAGCAGCATTCCGAAGGAAGACATATTTTTTTTAATGACCCTGTGACGTCCAGGGACAGGACCGATCGGAAGCATGTCAGAACTTGTTCTTCTTGACGAATCAACCTTTCTGCTCTCCACTACCTGGCAGTCAAAACGGGTGTAAGGAAACATTCCTTCGCTAATGACTCGCACACTTCGGCTACACCATGTCTATTCCTGTCTGCGAAATACTCTTATAAATATTTTCACGTATATAAATGGCAGTAATCAAACTTTCTTTAACTAAGGACATTAGCCTCAGTAAACAAATTCTTGCCAGAATTAGAAAGAAAGTTACATCTGCAACTAATCTACTCTACAGATGGCTGTCTTTTGGATTGTAGCTCCGTGTAGCCTGGTGGACGTTCACCAACTTTCAGAGGTCCTAGTTGCCTCCATCATCAGGGCGATGAGATCACAGGTAACAAGGACCTCTGAAAGTCGGTAAACTAAGGCTCGATGCACACGAGCGAGTTATTTTCGCGAGCTCGCCGCGTCATTTTCTCGCGCGTTTTAGCAGTACATGTGAAGCAATGGAGCAATGCCAACTATGGCGGTGACGCCGCGAGTTCGCCGTGAGGACGCGGCGAGCAATTTCCGCTCGCCAACCACTGCTGCTTCGCAGCGAGTTCGCCGATCGCCGCGAAGCAGCAGACTGTGTGAAAGCATTGGGTAGTGCACACGTGCTTCGCAACCCTCGCAACAGCTCAGAGTCACAACCAGCATTTCTAGAGGAGGTATTGCAAGCCTCATCGCAGAATCTTTACTTTTGTTGGATGCATCCAGTTTTGCTGCTAGCTCATCAAACGACTTTATACTCATAGGAAAATAATTATGAAATTTACTTTCACCTTCTCTTAAATCTATAAACATTGTCACGAACGCCCCTTTTAACAGCCGTGAACTAACCAATGGGTGTGTCCAATACTTCCTATTGCGTTTTTTAAGGATGTATTCATAAACGAAATAGGCAAAACTACACGTTTTCTTCTGTACACATCCATTTTGGTTGCCATCCAATCTAGTACTGGTGGGAGTTTTTCGGCGAACTCGCAGCGATGACGCTACGTGTGCACTGTCACGGGTTTCCTCGCTGCGACTTCGCTGCGAGCTCGCGCGACATTTTCTCGCTCGTGTGCATCGAGCCTTAGTCGTCTATCGGAACGCACATTGTTATCTGAGGCCTTCTCTTCACGATAGTTTTCAGAATGAATTAGGACTGAAGAGCCGGCTGAGTCCCTATGGAGGATGACAAAGCGGGTGATGCGAGTCCCCACTCCGTCGACCCCCTTGCAAGTGCCGGGAGGACTTACTCTCTCGGAAGCCCTGGCCGACAGCCTCGAGGTCCAGTTTCAGATGATTAACGAGGCGATACGCGCAAACGAGTATGCGCGGAGCCCCTAAGTTCGGCAACTTGGAGGACACTTGTGGCGCCCAAGGGCTAACTGAGGTAACCCGTGGGTAACCGAGA
>NW_019059582.1:46519-56929 GCF_000696155.1 Zootermopsis nevadensis
GGGAGGGGGAGGGGGGGGGGGTCGCCAGCTCAAAACTTGACCAAAATCATTTCGAGGGTTATGAGATGATACAATGCATAATCATCGCCTTTATTTTAACCGTCTCGAAAACTTTAACACTTGTGGGAAAATTTACTGGGCACAACGTGTGTTTCATTAATCTCTAAAAATACGTTCGTGATATTTAACGACGTCTACTGCAGATCGCGCAGAAACGCTTGTAGGTCTTCGCGAGAAGTGTCCGTTACTTTTGTGAGGTAAGAAGCCAGTTGCTAACCGCCTGAGCTACGGATTTCTTTTCCAATGTTCGTGTCAGTGTGGAACCCTCCAGGCAAATGCCGGGATTTGCCGTAAATTAAGCCTCGATTGTTTCTCACCCATTAATCATCTTGCCATCAGACTCTGTAATATTAACAGCTGACGTAATCATTCTCTGCGCCTAGAAGGAACGCAGGATCCTAATGTACCGCGTGTACAGGCACCAGATGACACGATATTTCGAAAGGCGTTCTTTACGCCGCGTCTGGGCAAACAGACGCCAAGAACGTTGTTCTGCGATTGTGATAATTACGAAGCTGATTACAATTACGTAGAAGAGCCCGGTTCGGTCCTGAGTGGAGTGGCGGAAATGTTTTTGCGTTTCGTGAGAACGGATCTGTAGGGTTGGATGATGACGTCATCAAATGTAAAGACATGGCGGACAGATACAACACAGGCGTTGTTTACTGTTTATCGTAAGAGAATAACCCATGAAAATTTAACCCGTGTAATGTGAATAAATTCTCATGTGACTGGTGTAACTCACGTTGTATTTGAAACGATTATGACATGAACCAGGGACAAGTCTGAGAAAACGTCAGTAAGCGCATAAATTCATTGCTTATTTCTTGTTTCCTTGCAGGTGTGAAAGGCGTAAAAGGTTTTCTCCACGCGCCAAGATTTATTGACGGAGGTGAGTATAAGCTCCAATAACAAGACGAGGTAAAATTCGTCTCCTTTAACACTTTGACGCACATAATTTAATTTAAATACTATGATCAAGAATTTAGTTTCTATCCGAAGGAAAGCATTAAACATTTCCACTTCAAAGATGAACTCGTTAACGCCGTTTGAATAAATAATCCCTGTTTGTTATGAGAATCACGAAAAAACAATAAACACACTCTGTTAGCAGTATTCACTGTTAACGCGCTAGGTATGTTCACGTTTAATTATTGCCATTAAATTTCGAATTTATTGTTCCAGGGAAACTAATCATTATGAAAAAGTTATTTACATTATATGTATTTAACTATTCAGCACACTCAAATAACTTTAAATAAAACTGGGCGTTAGTACAACAGGAATTAAGTTTCGTACAAATTTCATGCGATGGGTCGTTTTTTTTTTAATAATGAATTTCGAATTGACCACCAAACATTGTTCAAGTTTTGACGAAGTGCAACAAAATAAAATTTGCTTCACAATTTCTGCTTAAACACAAATACCACTTTTTATCGAAATCCATTCAGGAGCGAACAAGGCTGACGGGCACCACGTCACTATTAACCCTTCGGTGCATGCAAAATAACACATAACAAGCACACTGATTTGATAACCAAAGCAAAAAAACTATTTTAAGCTCCTGGGTATTGAATTTGAGAGTTTTTCAGCGCGGTGGCGATGTGAAGTTGTAAACAAGCCCCTCCTTAATTCGCATTGTCTATCTATATGGCTGCCTGCATGTAATTCAAGAAGTGTTACAATAATTTTCATAAACGTTCACATCAGAATCATTGCTTTAATTTGAATGTGACTTGTCTTCTGGGATGTTGAACTGCGTCGTCAGATAGAATTTCACGTGCATGCTTATTATAGTATCCGCCTTGATGATGGAGGCAGTAAGCACCTCTTAAACGTTCGCAAACATCTACCAGGCAGCAAGGCGCAATATCCCAGAAGACAATAATTTTCATACTCGCCACCTTGAGAACCCGAAATTACCACCGATGCTCGAATTTGTCGACGCGTTAAACTTTTCGTTAAGATCGGGCAACACCGATGGTTACTCTGCGTCAAGGCCAACAGGTCCAAGCATCTCTGAGGGCGGAAGAGGCTGTATGTGGAATCCTCGCGTGGGGAACCAATCAGGAGTCATGCGACTCGTTCGCTCCATTCATAAAAAATCAGAGTTAAATCCTGGGAAACGAGAAGGAATTATTTACGATGTGGGAGTTTTACCAAGCTTTCGTTGGAAAATCAATGCTTATCTCGCCAGATATGATGGCAACTTCTATTGCCAAGTCGATGCTTCCCTTGCCAGATCAGGCATTCAAATATAATTCTGATGGCAACTTGTATTGACGAATGAATTCTTCTCCTGCCAGAGTACAAGTTTAGCCACAACTCTGACGGCAGTTCGTCGTTTGGAGCATCGCACTCCTCGTCATATTCTTCCTCCAGCTCCAGCACTTTCAACGGTGGCCCCGGGTCTTCTATTCAGCCCGTAAGTTACTCCAGCTCAGCCAGCCAATCCAAATCCTCGTCTCAGTCTGGTTCGTCATCTTTCTCTTCAAATGAATCTGGTTCCATCAGTTTTGGAGGCGCCGGTGGATCGTCGTCTGATGCTGCGTCATCCTCAGGCTCCTCGGGGTCATCTGGAGCATTTGGTAAGCTCAAGATGTGATAATGGGTAATTACGCTGAGTTCCTAACCCTTCCAATGAATGTCTATTTAAATAATTTTTGTTCGCCACCGAAGAAATAAGGAATAAAATTATTAAGGATTGCCAGTTTCAAAAGCAATATAAATATTAAAACAAATACATTTATTTCAATTTTTCTGCTTCTACGTTTCCACCTCGTGGTTAATTATCTCATGTCGATCAGTTTTTGAATTATATAAAGACGCTTTTAAATTGCACTGGCCACATAATGTCAAATTGTATAATAATGAATATTGGATTAGAATGGATAGAAAATTGGCCACAGTCTGTTCAACGTGATATCCCAGCATGCACCCGGCTGTAGCAACCGATAAACATCAAGTATCTTGTTTAGGTCAGCTGGTCTGTGGGCTGAGATTTGTACCTGGAGCCTCCCGAATATAAAGCCATATTCGATTGAATTAATTTATAAAAATATATAAATATTTCTTATAAATACAAAAGTCTACTCCTGGATGCTAATATTTGACTAGAATCTGATGTTCCCATATTAACAAGCAAGTGTTAGGCTACTCCTGGTTTTTTAGTTTTGTGTTGATTACGGTGGAGAAATGGCACACGTTAATATTTGCCAACTGTTTCTGAAACACTTTAATACATATTGTTGATCCCCCCACTCCAGCAAAGGTAAAGTAAATAAAATTTTATAGGCCTAAACAGAATGTGGAAGGTTAGCGCAGCAAAGTTAGCAAACGCTGACGTGTCAGTAAACGAAAGAAAAGCTAGGACGCCCATGTTTAAAATTCCTAATTTTTCATGTGCAAGAAAGCCAGGCACAAAGATGTATGTATTTTTTGTCGCGAAAACACATTAAAGTATCATCGGTAAATAATTTTTGCCGGCTAAAATTTAAAATACAACAATTTCTCCTATATCGCCTGTTCTCTCATAATGCGAATTTGCTATAACGCGATTGACTTAAAACAGAAGCTGTTTCCCTAAAGCGGGTGCATGTTGAATTGAAAGCGATCAAAATAAAGCAAATAAAGGAATTTCGAAAAGTAAACCACAAACGCAGATATGAAAGGGGCTCCGATTGTTATGATTTGGCTGTAAAAACATTAATACTTAACTATTTTCACTAGCAGGTACTCTGTCAAAATTTCGGTTCAGGTAAAACTGCATCGTGGTGTGGCGTGTTTTGGTAGAATATAGAATTAATTGCGGTATGGAATTCTGACAATTCACTCCTTGGCGTCACACCATCCAAACTCTTTACCTCTAACCTAACTTTAATTTCAACAGAACCGACGGTTTCTAAAAAGCTATTTATTTCAAAGCGCTGTGTTTTCCTGGAACCCAACTATCGCATTCTCGAGAAACAAATAGGCCTGAAAAATAGGAACATACCATCACGTGTTCTTAACCTGAATGTGGACATAATTCACACAGAGTTAAAGTACCAATCACAGAAATAAACTCAGAGGTCGATGCAGTGTTTTTAAATAGACTATAAACATCTACTGTTTCTTCCAGATGGAGCTCACGGAGTCGGAGGAAGTGACGGAGCTCACACAGTCATTGGCGGAACTGGAGTCCATGCAAGCGACGCAGGATTAGGAGGTACTGCCGGAGAAGGAAGTCACGGAATCGGAGCAAACATAGGACCTGGTGGCACAGCTGCTCAAGGATCCGATGCAAAGAATACCCTTGACAGCGTCAGTAAAACTAGAGCTCACGGAGTAGCTGGAAGCATAGGACTTGGTGGAGTAAGTGGAACTAAAGGTCACGGAGTAGCTGGAAGCACGGGACTTGGCGGAGAAATTAAAACTGGAAATCACGGAGTAGGCGAAACCACAGGACTTGGCGGAGTAAGTGGAACTGAAGCACACGGAGTAGCTGGAAGCACAGGACTTGGCGGAGAAATTAAAACTGGAGCTCACGGAGTAGGCGGAACCACAGGACTTGGCGGAGTAAGTGGAACTGAAGTTCACGGACTAGGAGAAATCACAGGACTTGGCGGAATAAGTGGAACTGAAGCTCACGGAGTATCTGCAAGCACAGGACTTGGCGGAGAAATTAAAACTGGAGCTCACGGAGTAGGCGGAACCACAGGACTTGGCGGAGTAAGTGGAACTGAAGCTCACGGAGTATCTGGAAGCACAGGACTTGGCGGAGAAATTAAAACTGGAGCTCACGGAGTAGCTGGAAGCACGGGACTTGGCGGAGAAATTAAAACTGGAGCTCACGGAATAGGCGGAACCACAGGACTTGGCGGAATAACTGGAACTGAAGCTCACGGAGAATCTGGAAGCACAGGACTTGGCAGAATAAGTGGAACTGAAGCTCACGGAATAGCTGGAAGCACAGAACTTGGCGGTGAAATTAAAACTGGAGTTCACGAAGTAGGCGGAACTACAGGACTTGGCGGGATAAGTGGAACTGAAGCTCACGGAGTTGCTGGAAGCACAGGAATTGGCGGAGAAATTAAAACTGGAGCTCACGAAGTAGGCGGAACCACAGGACTTGGCGGTATAAGTGGAACTGAAGCTCACGGAGTAGCTGGAAGCACAGGACTTGGCGGAGAAATTAAAACTGGAGTTCACGAAGTAGGCGGAACTACAGGACTTGGCGGGATAAGTGGAACTGAAGCTCACGGAGTTGCTGGAAGCACAGGAATTGGCGGAGAAATTAAAACTGGAGCTCACGGAGTAGGCGAAACCACAGGACTTGGCGGAATAAGTGGAACTGAAGCTAACGGAGTATCTGGAAGCACAGGACTTGGCGGAGAAATTAAAACTGGAGCTCACGGAGTAGATGGAAACACAGGACTTGGCGGAATAAGTGGAACTGAAGCTCACGGAGTAGATGGAAACACAGGACTTGGCGGAATAAGTGGAACTGAAGCTCACGGAGTAGTTGGAAGCACAGGACTTGGCGGAGAAATTAAAACTGGCGCTCACAGTGTAGGCGGAACCACAGGACTTGGCGGAATAAGTGAAACCGAAGCTCACAGATTAGCCGGAAGCACAGAACTTGGCGGGGAAATTAAAACTGGAGCTCACGGAGTAGGCGGAACTACAGGACTTGGCGGAATAAATATAAATGAAGCTCACGGAGTAGCTGGAAGCACGGGACTTGGCGGAGTAAGTGGAACTGAAGCACACGGAGTAGGTGAAAATACAAAACTTGGTAACATAATTAAAACCCATTCTCATGGTGTTGTTCGTGGTGGTGCACACGGCAAGTCTGGATATCATGGACCTGGCGATGTAAGCAGTATTGGAGACCACGAAGTGAGCGCAAGTCACGGAACGGACAGTGTCATAGTATCTGGAACCCACGGGATTGCTGGAAATACTGGATTCGGTACCGTAAGCGGCAGTGGGTCAGATGGAGCTGATGGTGTTGTTGGTTCTGCATCACATGTAGTAGGTGGTGATTTTGGCAGTGCTGGATCACACGGATCTGGTGGCAGCGGAGTTAAAACTTACGGTGGAGCCGAAGGTCACGGATTCAGCGACGGTGCGGAGTATGGCAAGAGCGGAGGATCCGAAGGAACGGTAGGAAGCGACAGTGGACACAAAGTTATCGTCACTGGAACTGGCCACTCCACTGTCGGTGGAGCTCAAGATGGACTCGGTGGGATTTTTAAAAAGTCTGAGATAAATGGCGTCGGAGTTTCAGACAACTCAGCTCACGGAGATGATGCTGTTGGCAATACTGGTACCTCTTCCACGAGCTCATCTGAAGCTCACTCTGGAAGTTCTTCAGGCTCTGCTGTTGATGATGCTAGAAGCGCTGTTGGATCAGAGTCGCAGTCGTGTTCCTCGTCCCTCAGTTCCTCTGTCAGTGGATCAAGTCACGCCGCTGAAGGGGTTAAGGGTGGGAAGAGGCGTCCTGCTGGGGTGAAGGGCGGGCTGCCAAATTATGGTTGAACATTTATCATCGATCTCCATTCCATTAATTTTCCTAAAATTTAGGTAGACATTTTAATCATTTACTCGCGCTGTTAGTACTGTGTTACGTACCGCATGTCATATGTCTTCAGCGCTGTATAAATGTGGCGCCTTGTGATATTAATTACAATGTATTTGTAAAATTGTGTCTTCCACGTCTGTTTACCTGATTCTACTTTGAGGCACGATAGCTTAGTCACTAAAGAAACTGTGCTACGTGATCGGATATCGATCTATTCTCTCCAGTGGCTGCAAATTCTTTATCTATCACGACGACAAAACTGGCTCTGGGGCCCACTGAGAGGCCTGTCCTCTTGTCCTGGCGACGTGTACCTGAAAATGCCTATCTGCTGTGTTATCGGTTCGTGAAGTCGTAACGACGTTTCAGAAGTGCGTCTTTCCGCCGTCACCAGAGCCATGTTATGAACTGTTCAAGACTATAATTTTCCATAGGGTCTGGAGGTCAATCAGAAGAAAGAAACTTTTCCTTTGTGTTCTCAACTGTTCAGTAGAGTGAATAATGACATACAGATAGAAAATGACTTAAAAGGACGATGTCTTGGCGCACATTCCCTCGCCTTTTATGATAGATTAATGACGAGTCCTCCTGGGTAGAAGCAGGCGTGCTCACCACTGGAGCACTAAGTCGTGAGAACTTTGTTGATTTGTCGATGTCCTGCCTGAGATCCGAATCAAGTACTTCCGAAATCCAACTGAGCTGTTTTCTGTCATTGAGCTGGCGTCTGAGATACACAGGGTCTCGTCGAGGAAACTGTTCTCTTGCGTCTTATTAAGATCGATACTTCACACAGTGTACAGACGATAGACTTGTAAAAGACGCGTCGTTTGTTTATGAGCGAGTAACTTCCGCTGCAAGCAAGCGTCGCTGTAATGAGCTTCACTACTTCATGTAGTGTTACTTGACTTGAGTACCTGTAGTAAATATGACCATGTAATGCTTCTCTGTTTTCCTCTCCATCATATTAAAATGGTTTTAATACAAACGCTATGTAAGTGTCCACAAATAGAAATCATTTAACAACATTAAACACTTTTGCCACCTTCGTCTCTTACCACATGCGCCAGAAAAGAATTATTTTCACAAAGAAATGCTTTGGCCATAATATCTTCTCAAATCAGACACCAGACGTCCTACTCAAGAGGTTGGCACTGCTACATCTTCTACACTAGATCCAGGAGACTGGCAAACCTGAGGTTTCTCGTAGTACGCCTCTGTCTCCTCAGGCAAATACCCGGATAGTACTTTAAAATAGGCCACGACCGCCTCCTTCCACATCCTTTCAAGTCTTCAAACGCTTTACAGTCTGAGCTACTCGAAACGTTGTTAAATAAAATATAAATAAATTATATTTTCATCATGCAGATAATGTGGTCAACCAAAACATTCCTTCCTACAGATAAATTTATATATTAATATATAAAAACAATGTATTAAAATATACAAAGTTTTAAAATATTATTACGATTTTAACCTAAAAATAATAAAAAGTTGCACGCTTTTTCAATATTGGAAATCCGTTCATGCTTGTTTATGATGTATAATCAATGAATCGATTTACTTTGTGATTTTCGTAGTGATTTTTTCCCTTTAATTCCGAGCTAAGAAGTCAGTAACATTGGACACATAAGCTGCATTTTGTTTACTTCTTTCTGTCTCTGTCAGAAGGGTGTCCAACAAAGAATTGCACGAAATTTGGTTATTCTGTATAGAAACACAAAAATGTTCCTTTCGCTTGAGCTCTAACTAAATTAATGCAATTACTCTTAATTAAGATTAATTATAAACCACTTTTGTTCTCAAAGACATATGCCCGTTGTTACAACGGGTCTGATGACAATCTGCAACAGTATGAGTAAGAAAGCAAATTCGCCATTATTTCCTTCACGTACCTTAATCCTCAGATAATGTGACGAAGCTTTTCAGCTTTACGAATTTGAACTTACGGCTGAGTTCAACAAAAACTGCGGAGGTAGCAAGTTATCGTGGACGATAGAGAAGCAACACAAAGCACCACAGTTGCTGCAGAATAATCTAAGTACGAATTTGTATTCCTTGCACAGAGAATTTTCTCTTTTTTGGGGGGGGGGGCTGTGGCCTTCTGCCGGCTTTTCATCAAACTCGCCTGGCTTCCCCTCCAAACGACAATTTTCATTTTGATTTACACCCCACTTATTTTTGTCTTTTTCGCCTTCCTTCTCTCTTTATTCGTTTCCTTTTTCTTTAACTCGCTGACCTTCGTGTCTTTGTTACGAGGCCATGAAGTTCACTTTCCATTTCAGTTAATTGTCATTTTCGCTGCATTGCCAAACCTACTTTCAAGAGATTGAATTACTTTTACGTATAATGTAATTTTAAATTACATTTATAGAACAAGTAAAATCTTTTCTTATTTTTATTCCTTGGAACTGTAATTCCCATCTTATTATATAATTAATTCTAAAAACCTTTATTTTTATATGCTTTAAACTAGGGCCTTCTATTTTCACGTTAGTCAGTGAGTAACATTCAAACTGGCAAGAATTGTAGCTTAACCCGTCAGCGGTGCGGTAAAGATAATTGAGGCAGCAAGGACCTCTGAAACGTCGGTTAACTTCTACCAGACTACGCAGCTCAACAACCCAGAAGACATCCATCTTCAGACTCACCGCCTTGAGAAACTCAAATCCTACAAAACTCGATCTTATTATTAAAAGTGTAACTGACACACATAAAGTTTAACTGAAAGCTGACGACAAATCTAAAATACGTGTCCAGAAACACAGCAAGGTATTTAATTAAGCACACTTGAGAAATCTGTACACACTCAGGAGATGCTGGCATCTGTAAATATAACGTCAGGCCACATTCTGGCACAGTATTACGTTCGCGATAGCCTTTTCAAACTTCGAGCGACATTTATTACGCAGTGTTGTAAGGTCTGCGGCCTGTGGTGAGCTTTCAGGCTCTGGGCAGTTCAAACACGCGAAAAGGGCATAGCGTTCCGCAGAACGCAGACAGTGATATGTCCGTCTGTTTAGCCGATTATTGTAAACGACACCGTGACAAAAGTGTCTTGAAGTCAGCAGAGAGTGAAGTCGATTGCATAACTCAAGTCACACACTCGCTAGAGTCTCGCTTCGCCATCAGTTCGCTGCTTCTGATCGCTGAGTCAGCTAGACAATGGGACCATCTGCACTCCGCGCCTGCGCGTTGATTGTTCTCTGCGCAGTAGGTAAGTGCGCTGCCCGATTGATTGCTCTGGAATTTGATTATTGGAGTCGATCATATGTACTCTAATTGTTTTATTGTTTGAGGGCGTTGTGATCGCGATGTAAACATATACCACACTACAAGGCGGAACAACCCACAAGACAGAAATCTTCTTCTCTTTAGCATAACGTACAGGTAGAAGTTGACAACAGATCCAAATGTAAAATGTTACTGTTCATCACACTTTATTCAGGGATATTCCTGCCGAGCACGTATTAAAATCGGCCCGTCTGTCCGTCCGTCTCTTTGTCCGCTTGTGACAACTCCAGAACTGCAGACAGCGTTTTCATAACGTTTCAGATTTCGCAGACTTGCTAAAATTGTCGGCAAGTTCCATTTCTGGTAAAGCAATAACGGGCACTTTGCATGAGAAGCGTCTTGCGTTTCTCTGAGCCGAAACGGCTGGATGTTGAGTCCTCAAGCCACGTTCGTAACCATTATTGCTGTGTTTGCCGTGGTTAAAGGTCAAACTTCGGGGAACGCGTCGAAGTTGTGAGATTTGAAGTGGTGAAGACGTCGATGTATTTTTCTATGTC
>NW_019059582.1:56960-75318 GCF_000696155.1 Zootermopsis nevadensis
ACGCCTTCAGTTCTTAAGTCCACTCCCGTCAAAACCAACACGAATATCTGAGCCAGAACTGTCATGCCTTGAGCATCTGTTGCAACTTGTTTGGTACGCGAGGGGCCTGTTTCTATTTTTAGATTAAATTGTGGGTATCGGCGGTTACAGTTTATCAGAGGAAAATCTATCTAAAATGGAACCAAATATCTGAAGTTCTGGTCGCGAACGCCGAGTGTAACTCCGGTGTTTTGGTAAGATTTACGCTGCAGAATAACAGCCAATTACGTTGTGTTTGTTTTCACTTTGCGCCATTTCCTCTGCACTGTGAGCTACGTCACCAGGCCATAGGCTCACCCGCGCGGCACCAACAAGTCAGCGTCATTTCGTTTGGAGCGTCCGAACTTGGCGTCCAAGCCCTTCATGGTCTATTCGTTTTGGTAACGGCAGAAAGGTTGAAGACGACTTTATTCTGGGTTCTTGTTCATTACACCGTTGATGGAGGCAGCAGGGATCTCTGAAAATTCGATAAATTTTTACCGGACTGTGCAATGCAAGAACCCAGACGACAGCCAACTTCGGCAGGCACTGGTAGGCAGAAAATGCAAAAAGAGGAATTACACTAACTTCGTGAGTTTTCCCCCGCCACAACACCGAGGCTACCTCTGATATAATTCGCGAATTAGATCCGCCACGGAAACTTTTGAAAGAACGTATCCTTCAATTGTCCAAGCTGACTACTCGCGTGACATTTTAATCTACATCTTCAGCTGCATTACGATACGACCCTACCTCGGACTGAAGTTCACATGTGTTCGTAACTCCACGTCATATAATTACATGACAAACCCAAAGTTCCAAAATCAGTTCATGCTTCAGTTAGCTAAAATATAACGTAATTCCCGTTACAGAACATGTGCACGTAACATATGATATTTACTGTCCGTTACTCGAGAGAAAAACTTGACTTTCGCAGTGCCCACGGACCTTGGGGGCGCAACATACTGACTTCGTCCAAATTATAAATAAGGCTTTCGCCAAGCATAAATTTTCTGAAATGGAATCAGCTTCTAACCATCGGACATCAGCATTGATCCACACTGCCAAGGCCAAAGCTTTTATGTTTATTGTTCTCGAGTAAGAGACATTTCGTTAGTATTTGTGCGAAGTTTCCCACGTCTTCCCACTTAATGTTCTTGTAAAGACATTTGCGAAGATCGTTAAGTACTCACAATAATTACGTAATGACTCAGCAAGATTGTCTTCAGTCTACCTCCGACAAACCGAACACGGTGGCAGAGTGACTCGTTTTCGCGTTTTCCCGGTTCGAATTTCTGCTCGGAGCCCGTTAAACTGACTGTCGTACTTCGTTGTCTCGCATAGGAGGAACGTACAGGCAAATTCTGGGGCAGTATATTAAAAAAGGCTACGGTTGCTTCTAGCAAGACTTTCACAGGTCACACTAACATGTACGGTGCTATATGACCAGTTCCGCTGATAAATAATCATCGAATGAACAGTAAGTCGATATTCGATTAATTATTTGGACGCAGAACGATTTTGGGCACACTTGTCGGAAAAGAATGATGTACTAACAGGAGGTTGTTAGAAATGTTTTAGCAACTGACACAAAACATTTCTCCTGTCTCTTACATTTGACCAGGGGAGAGTTGAGCTACTTCTCTGGCGCATTGCGCTCAGTTGGTATTATCTGTGGTTGGTATTTTGTGGCCACCAACACTGGACCCAGTCCTTCAGAAATGGAGCGGCAGACGGAAGACAACATCTGTAGGCTGAGCATGTAGCTGCTTCAATCCACGCCTTGCAAATAATTGAAAAGTCCTGCATTTGTGAAAGAACTCTCATGGTTTCTCAAAGAAACAGCTTTTACTGAATGAAACTGCGTCGTCAAATGTTTGTAGTAAGACAAATCATTTCCCTCCGACCAGTGAGTGACGTGTGGACGCAAATGGAGCTAAGTCAACACAGAATTTTCACTTGCGTCCTGTGTTATGGAGCTCATCCACTGAAAGTTCAGCAGAAGTTAATCAGAACGTACTCCGAAATACGTGGCGAAATGTTTGATGAACTCGACGGCAATCTCGGAGTTGATGCAACTACTACAATTGCGTGCACAAAAATTACCATTTTTACGATGACGAACTCTAATAGATCTGTGGCCGTCCTCTCATTATCTTCATGACTATTTAAACACAAATAGACAATTCTGCAAAAAGCAAAGTCAGGAGGGAAACAACAAGCCGACTGCCTTTTTCATATTCTCATGTTGTTACTTAACCCCTGTAATGGATTGCCTCATGGGCATCTTTTTACTTGCCCCAAAAAGATATTAATACCTGCAGTTATTATTTCTGTTGCAGCCAATTCAGTGAAAGTGGGCCCGAAGTTGGACTTCGGTGACACGTCCCCTGGGATCAGTCCAGAGAGCATCAAAACCTTCATCGAGAAACAAGAACCCAGCGTCAACTCAGGAGTGGTGAAAGCTATCCTTGAGGTGAAAGTGGGAGAGAGTGTCGTCACTGATAAACATCCAACCAATCCTGATGAGGAGGATAATAATGCAAAGACAACTAAAATTCTCCTGTGTAATCTGAAAAATGAGTGTAAAATTTACGAAATCGGAACGGGTGAAAGTTACGATGATGACAGCAAAGACGAGGGTGGCGATAGAAAGAAACTGAAGCCCGTCATTGTAACAGATTTTGATGAAGATCCTCTGAAAGACAATGAAAACGACTATGATCAAAAGACCGGTAAGAAACGACCTAAAGTTCCTGTGGTTGTGGGGTACAAAGGTGCCGTAAAGGACGATGGTTTCTCTTACACAGGGTACGGGTATGGACAAGGAATCGACAGACTTCCAGCATATTATGGCATGAAACTGAGTCCCGGGTTTCGTCAGCCTTATCCAGGTCCAATCGTGCACGAGGACAATCGGCCTTCACTTCCTCGCCCGGGTTCCAGCCACGGTTGGTACCCACTTTACCATAACTTACGCTGCACATACCCTCATTACGAACATCACTATCCACAATCCGACAACCGCGACTATTCAGGAGTCAGTCCGTACCTACGCACTTATTTTGCAGGACATGGACCGAGAACACCGTCGCCTTATGGAAATGTTCATCCTACCAGGAAGCCAGACAGTTTCCATGCCATAATCACGCCCCTTGGTACGACGAAGCCGGAAGTGCACTGGCCACGGAGCAAGCCTTCGGTTGCGACAGGAGTTTCGGCTGTCGCCGGGAAGACGCACTTCGACGAAGACGAACTGACTGTCGGTGTCATCAGTCCATTATACCCCGACTCAGGAAATGGCAATATTAAAATTGATGGGAAACTTGGGGAGCCATTGAATATGTCTGATTCATAATGAAATACGTAAGTGATGCAGTCGTAATCACATTGCGTATTATTTGTGTTCACATATGCGTTACATAAAATTGGCACATGTGAAACGTTTTGCCATACGTCGATTTAACTCCGTGGGATATAATTTTTGGAACTATTACATGCAAAGCTTCAGAATGAAATTATTTTATCAGTTGTTGATTAACCTTGGTATATCTAATAAAAGTACTTATAACATGCTTAATATTAGCAGTTGGTTGTTTCTCTGTCATTAAAACCATGAACAGATATCCTGAACTTCACTCTGTCCTTGGCAGCGAGGAAACTAGCAATGAAAATGACGAACATCCCTTGAAAAATGGACTTACCTTGATCCTGTGGCCGCCGACGTTAACCCACTTCAATCGCTTACATTTGATTACACGAGTCGTGTTTGACAAGACTCGAGCAGAACTGCACCACTCACAGAACACTTATACAACAGGCTTAGTGAGTTCTTCGTCATTCGGTATTGTCAATATGGAAACAGCTGTAAATTCCTTATGTAACAAAGAAGTATTTTCAATAACCTGCGTTTTGCCTTTTCACAGATCGAGAAGACACAAAATTGTCGGTTTATATATAACAACAATGAAGCACGTGATTTACAGGTCAGTGTACGAAATGAATGAATGAATAATTGAGACGTCATGCGTGGTCGAACGTATGCACGCGTAGTATTTAAGCCATTTCACAAATTCCGATGGAATTTTGTTATATGATAAAAAGACGGACCAAGTATCAGCTTGGTTCGTACCATCTCAGTAAAACCCTCAATTCAAAGCACAAACCAAATTACTTTCCTTTGAGAGAACAACCAGTTCTACGAACAGAAATACTTGTGTACCTTTATACGTAATTCAAGTTCAAAAAGACATACGCGCATGCGCGCACACATGCACACCCACGGAAATGGAGATCCACGTTAAGCCAGGAGTTATAATGGAGGCAGCAAGGAACTCTGAAACGAACGAAACTTCTACCAAACTACACGGCGCTACAACCCAGAAGACGGCCATCGTAGGACTCAACGCCGTGATAACTTCAAATCCTACTCATTAAGTACTTTGGAGTAATTAACAAATCGTGCAGATGTTGCAACACAGGGGCCAAGTATAGTTCAGGACCAAGATAAACAATGATTATTAATTCTGAGCATCGTGTAAAACATTACGAGGGTCTTAAGATGCTATCAAATAACAAAGTACTCCAGTTCGATAAAGGCGACTTAAAGAAAGTAAGGTAAAAAATATAAGTTCGCCTGCGACCAGCAGCGAACTCATACGATGTTCTCTGTAAACACATTACAGGCACTACAACGTCTTTCAAACACGGGATAAAAGTTTTGATTTCAGGTTTCCACTGCGATGAGTCCTAAGATGGCTGTCTTCTGGGCTGTAGCGCCGTGTAGTCTGGTAGAAGATTACTGACATTTCAGAGGTCCTTGCTGCTTTCATCATCGGAACGGTAAGTCATCGCCCTGATGATGGAGGCAGGACACTACACGGTGCTACAGTCCAGAACACAGCCATCCATGAGATGTAAAAATGTTTTCGCATCACGAGGATAAAACCAAGATTTTTCTTGTTGACTGAATGAAGGAAAATGTTTCGTGTGGCTTCCATACATGGTTCAACGATGGTAGGTTTGTATACTGAGATGAGTAAGTATGAGGATCTTCTACGGGACCTCCTTTTGCGATAACAGACAGGGGTTGTAGGTCTATTAATGAAAGCGTCTTAATCACTTTGACGTTTCCAAAGGAACAGACAAACTGGAAAATGTCTTTTAATACTCGACGAACATACCAGCTGCAATGAAGAGGCGACTTTGTAAACTTCAGAGAAAAATAACACTGTTCTGATAAGTTATGAGCCGAATGCACACAGGTCCCAAACACATCACACGTTTTATCATAGTTCAGAATGACTCAAATTACTTTTCTGAGTGGAATAAACAGCTATCGAATATCCCGGACAGCAACTTCCAGTTTCCCATAGTATTTTTAAACACGTGGGCCAAAACATTTGCACTGGGCATCTCCCACTGAGGTTGCTTTTAGTTTGTATAACAGTAAAATTCGGATGTCATTGACGGCCAGAGTGATCGTCCCACGTAAGCGAGACTTGGTAGTGAAAAAGTAAGGCACCAGACCGAAGCATTAAGTACAATTACGTACGTTTCAATGTGACTGAAATCTTCATGTGCCTAAATGTCTTGCAGAAAGTACATGATTCACAAGAACAGATCTGAGAACCTGCTGGTAGCCAATCAGCTCAACGCTGAGCAATTATGAACTCTCAAACTCCAGAAATATATCCCAGGATTAGGATCTATTTATTTAAATCACGTCCGAATTCAAGATGACTCCTTCCAAACATCGGGAACTTAACACTGGTTTTAGATACAAAACAGAAAGACAAAAATATCTTTAGATGCCTTACTAAGGGCTCCCCCCTACACTATTTACCTTGAAAGGTACAAATTGGTAAGTAAAATGCGTATTTTTCAGACAAAATCTTACCGGTATCGGAATACCAAAAAAAATTCTTTGAGGAGAAGGATCACTTTGTGTAGCGTCTGGATATTTTGCAGATAATACCATTCCAAATGACCTGCCACATATGTTTATTACATTATAACCTTCTGTGATTTATTAAGTGTTATTTACCTAGTGTACAAATATATTAAAATATTAGCAGTGATAGAAAGAAGTAAGAAATGTTGATTTCACATTATTACAAAAGAAAGTACTTCTAACACTTGAAATGCCAAAATTCAGATATCTCACTCAGATACATGATTCATTTGGTCTCGAATATATTTATTGTTTCTTGCCTTTAGGAATTTGAAATCGACTTATTTCGTTTCCATGGAAAAATACCAATGGAAATTTCAAATACTTCATACAAATATATATTTCTCCTTCAGAAACCAACATTATCAATTATTAATAGTGTTAGACCAAAATAAGGTACTAACTCAAGTCACTTTCGTGTGCAAAAAAATGTAACAGTGCAAATTGATAATAGCAAAAGTTCTGTAACAAGTCCTGCACGAACAGGACACCTCAGCAGCGGCACAGAGAAATCGGTCCCTTCTCCCGGTCACATTTCCCTGAAGTCAAAATACAGAACTTAACTTTGTGTGAAATGTCCTAACCTTTCTCGACATTGGCAACGAACAAGAAGTGCATCGATGATAGGCCTTTGTGCCGTGTCGCGGGACGCTCAAGTGTTTGCGTTAATTAAATCAATCGGCACATTAAAATATACAGGGGAAATTTCAGTTTGGTATTAAAATGGTCAATTTAATTTATTATTGCTGTGGTAAAAGTTTCTGACGTCAGTTTGCGATAATTAGAAAACAAAATACTGGACACGAAACAAGTTTGTTCTTTTGATAACGGGGATACTTATCCAAATGTAAGTTAATTTGTAAGAGCTAAAATGAATAGAAGTTCCTCATTCAAAACGAATTTTAGACACTAAAAAGCTTCATTTCGTCGCGTAAATTAAAGTACGACATTTTTTTCAAACAGAGCTCCAACAAATCATATATTGCTCACGGAATTATATCACAAATACTGCGTCTAAAATTGTTTTTATTTCCGATGAGAGAAGATTACGTTAAAAAAGCCTAAAATATTAATTCAGATACAAAACTGTTAAAACCTAGTCAGGCAGCTTTGAACCGGCACGCAGATTAAACCATATGCTCTGTTGATGGGTAACACGCCTGTCAATCGATTTATTTACCTTCTATGACATGACGTCTAGATTTTCCTACAGCAGTAACAAATATAAATCCAAAATTGCTGAGAAATGTTAAGCACGTGTCTAGACCTGTTTCTCTATTCCGCAGACATGAGGACTTATGTCATATTAGTTTCACTCTTACGGGTCACCAACGTGATACGTCGTGACCTTCCCGTTGTCGTTGATGACGGACGTAGCTTCCTTGGAACTCTTCCTGACTCCGTCTACGTCACTGCTGCTGCTTGACGAGAACGAGGACACAGAGAAGTTGTTACCGTCTGAAGGTGGAACGCTGCCCATCCGAGTCCCAAGCTCGGGATTACCTTGAGGGGGCGGTGAAATCGATACCGAACCAAAGCCACCTCGAGGACCTAAGCTGGCGGAGGCATGAGCAGAAACTGCACCGCCATCTGAGGGGACCCCACCGCTGCCACCATAATTTGTTGCTTCAGGGAACGCAAACCCATAGTCATTCGGTGCAGGATATGCAGCCCGACTGCTGATGTCACTAAAACCCGGAGCAAGTGAATCACTGGAAACTCCAAGGATTAGTTAACATTATAGCAGCGCCTACCAGAGGCAAGGAACAAACATTAGGAACAAAAATATAACAGTATTTATGTATATCCTCGGCGTGAATACAGTGAAATCGAAACAATAAATTAGTGTTATTATTTATCGCGCTTTCATTTTACAATTGTTATTTATTTTATTTAATTAGTGTTCTGTCTGACGACAGGTCCATATGAAAAGGATCCTTCCATCCTTTTCTCGGACTGGGACCTGTTCATGTACGTTCTTGGCAGATGATCCAGAAGTGGTTTGCCATTGCCTTCTTCTGTGTGTGAATGGAGTAATTGTTGGGATGCCACGGAGAAACCGGGGAAGCCCCCGGAGGAAAACTCCGTGTTGCCTACACCACGGCCTTGCCCAACACAAGTTATAAATTCGGGCACCGCCGGGAATCGAACCCGAGACCCCCAGAAATTATTTCCCATCCTGCTGGTCTGAAAGAAATACAGGCTTGCAGCATTACCATCGTTTCCATCCATGTCCGTTCGTCCGCCACGTTAATTCTTAAGTAGCCCCTCCGACATATTTTCATCAAAGCTGTTATACCGTCTGAGGCTTCAGGCAGGGCATTATATGGGGTGTTATCTGATATTTTACCAGAGGTTTCAGCTGAAATGCTATCCAAGGCCTCTGCTGGAACAATATCTGAGGCTTCAGTTATGAAACTACGCGAGGTTATGTCTGGTGTAATGTTCAACTTTTATATCGCGACGCTACATGAGTCTTTAGCTAAGATATTGCGTGAGGCTACAGTTAGAATACTATCTTAGGTTTTGGCTGGTACAATATCCGAGGCTTCAGCTAAGACAATGTCTGAGACTTCAGTCACTGCACTTAAATGTCGTGTCAGGTTAGGTTAGATAATGGCGTGGTCAGTCCTCCCACGAAACTCGCAAGTTTTAACGAGGGTTTTATCAGACGAGTTGCAGAATAGCATTTGACTTACTTTCATGAAATCCGATACAGATGCCTGAACTTAAATTACATAAATTGAAACTCAAAAGAGAATAACCTATTCCAAAATAATACACACGTTTCTTCGGCGTATTATAGAAATAATGAATTCGTTTCCTTGTTGCTGCAAGATCTAACAGTGAAACTGGTTTCGACACAATCTTCTTACACTAACCCTCGTCTGAAATCGGAAATACGAGGTCCAACATATAATACAAGTCCTTGCCGACACACAAATGCCTCGAGAAAAAGCGACATCCGAAATTATTAACTACGACAGTAATGAAAATTCTCATGTGTTCTTGAAGGGTCTGAAGGTAAAATGAGCATTGCAGTGTGAGTAATGTGTAGAAATGGGGCCCCATAACAGAAATCAATGGAGAACTGTTGGCAGAGAGGTAAGCGTACTATCGCACAAACCGGCATCGAAGTACCGAGCGCAGGATGATAGTACACCGCTCTCCGGATATACCGCGTGTCTTACTGCCTGACACTGCCGTTGGAAATAAATTCCGAGGCAAATATTAACGTTCTTTTGAAAATATGATCTTGCAAAAACGATTATCCCGTAAAAAGAAACAAAAAAATACAGACTTTTTAAAAGAAGTGATCAAATAAATTACTCAGATTTTTTTACAATTATCTATTGCTACATGTTTTTTGTGAACATAAATATTTTTTTAAAAATTCGTTTCTTCACACATTAGTATCAACCCTTCCCAAGTGGATTTTTTTGGTCTGCAAGTGGGATTAAAAAAATTAATGCACGGAATAGAGCGACGTAAATATCGCAAATATGGTCGCATTTCACTCGCGTATATATTCGGAGTCCGTTCGGAGCGAAAATCAATGAATTGGGAAAAAAATTGTGGGCATCGGTTACAGCGCGGTTGTCTTATAACGCGGGTCAACCCCCCCCCCCCCCCCCCCCCCCCCCGGTGTACGTAGAAAGCTCTAGTAGATGGCGCCTGTCAACTGTTGAATTGCAGAAGTGGAACAGGAATGATAAACCCCCCAAGCAATTCACGATTTTCACAGAAACTCCGTGGTGCAGTGTAATAATTGCTTAAAATTTAACCCACAACTTCGAAATCTGTTTCTCCAAGATCCATTTGTATCATCTACGTTACTAATCAGCCCCAAGCGCTTGTTTCTCGAGGCTGTGGACATATAAATGGAAAAGAACCAAATTTTATTTAGAACATATATACACAGGGTTCGCCACAGTGGTCTAGCGGTCAGAACACTAGCCTTGTAAGCCTGGGGTCCCGGGTTCAATTCCCGGTGGTGCTCAAATTTATAACTTGTGTTGGGCAAGGCCGTGGTCTAGGCATCACGGAGTTTTCCTCCGGGGGCTTCCCCGGTTTCTCCGTGGCATCCCAACAATTACTCCACTCACACACACAGAAGAAGGCAATGGCAAACCACTTCTGGAGCATCTGCCAAGAACGTATATGAACAGGTCCCAATCCGAGAAAAGGATGGAAGGATCCAGGCTTATAACAGACTGGACATATTTTGTTATCCCTGAATTGCTTGCCTATAAAATGTTTAATGAAGCTTAAATGTCGTTTACAACGAGAAAATTACTCTAGTATTTTGTCATTGATACCACGTCTCATCTTCGTCTGTTCAACGTCGAGTAGCAAATGGCGAATGACATTTTTCTGGGCTGATCAACTATTGCCCGCATTTGGAATTCCAAGAAAATACCTGATTCACATCAGCGGGTTTCGAGACGATTATAACAGCTGTTTGCACTCTTTTGTTTCTTCTGCGAACCTTAAGGCGGGCATAGTACAGAATGTTCAATCCCGCACCCCGATAGAGACAGCAACGCATTTTTTTTTATATGCGAACAAAATTAAAGCTGAGATCGGCAGATGTGGGTTACCGAGACCTGTAGATTCAAGGCCTCTTTCGTAAGGCAAAGCTTCAGGAAACAGAGCGAAATCTTATCTGTGACTGCCGGAAGTAAGTTATCATGAGTCACTTCCGGTTATCCTGTGCAGAAGCGATCTTCAGCACAGGGTGAAAATCCCAGTCAGATTTGGTGAAAGGCGAATCGTACCTAGAAGCAGAACTAGCGTGACCTCTCGGCAGAGTCAGACAAGTTATGTTGTAACCTGCACGAACAATAGAAGGTCTGTGGCCATTAGTCGGACGTAAACTGTGTTGAAGTTCTACACACAGCTCGAAACTGAACATAAAACTACACACAAAATTCATAATTTTTTAACAAACATACTTAATAAGATTTTTGGACGTCGCAATGCGTTTTCATATTCAAGTCGAAAAATAAATACAGTCCTATTGTAGTCCCAAATTTATATCTGGAGATGTTTTAACAGTTACACGCTAATTTTAATTTAAATATCGTATTTTCAAAAATTCTAGGTCAATGGTCAAATTTGAAGCCCCGGAAAACATAACTGTGCTGAATATATTAGTGTAATAGTTCATTGTATAGACCGTTTTGTGAGCTTTAAAATGAGCATAACATGAACTACGAATCTCAATTAGGGCGAAACTTGGGCGACTTTTTCCAAAACAATAGCGCGCAGAAACACCGCTGAAGTGACATATCCGGCCCTATTTCTTGCCACGGAGGCTGAACAGATGTGCGTCGGAGCGGGGCCAACTGCACATCTGGGAGAGAGACACTTCTAGTCTCGTAATGACTCACATTTACGGTTACCTTCCTCGGTACAGCTTCGCCTTCTTGCAAACCTAACTGTGCAGAACGCTGCACCAAGTGTTTGCACTTACTTCGTGGCGTAAGCCTGCTGCTGTGCTAGGTGCTCCATGAAGGTCAGATACTGCTGGAACAGCGAGTTGAAGTCGGCTGGCTGATACCCCACGTAGGGGCTCTGAGCCCCGTACCCGTCAGCTCCCGGGAACGCGAAGCCGCTAGGGTTCACAGAGTTGTAACCTGCGGGGTGGACAGAACGCATGCCTTAAAAACAAAACATCTACTGAGATATTTAAGGTACAAATCGTGTTTATACCGTTCTTGTAAATATGTCTTAAGCCCATGCAAATCCTGTTTCGCTTATGACTTCTGTCACCGTTAAAATTGTATTTGAGTTTCAAGTAAATCAGCGGTCATTTCGTACCGATGGACTAGGATCAAATGTTCCGACGAGTTGCATCGTAATCTCACGTACGTCCGTATTGGTCGAGTGTTTTCGGATAAACGAACACTAGATGGACCGCATACAAGTTAAAAGTGCGATGCACCTTCGAGGAACTTTTGATCAGCTGAATGGCAGTCACCACTGCAGCTATCGCACCTAGTGTCCCGTCGGAGTACCCGCCCCTGCCACTGAAGCCGGAGCTTGAACCAGAACCACTCCCGCTGGACGCGAAAGAAACAGCGCCGGATCCAGACTTGGAAGCTGCGGGGACGTCGCGACGCCTCCGAACCAGAAGCCAAGGGTAAACAGGCACGTCCACCAGAAATCTGTGACCTTGAAGAAGAAGGGATACAGTAAGAGGCACAAATATGAAAAAGGCGTCGTTGATGAAAAGCTTGGAAAGGGTGCGTCAAATTGAAGGCGTCGCAAAGTAATGTTCGTAAACAAAACAACGCGACATCACACATATCGTCTGTAAACATTTATTACTGAAGTCTGGACGAATCTGTGCGCTCAAGATCCATTAGAAATAGAAAGCAATGGGATCAGAGAGGGCGGAGGGGTAAAAGAAACAGGGGGACGTAAAATAATACACAGCCAGAATAGTGAAATGGGTGATAATCAACTTGTCGCTACCGACTCCGTTCTTCATAAAACTATTTATAAAAATTAACGTTGATCAAATACAAAATTCCGTGCAAAATGATATTACAGCGCCCTTAAGTATTCTGGAACGTGTTTTAAAAAAATTTCAACATAAAACACGTCTGGGGAAGGAACTTGGCACATGTCACCAAAAAAAATGGCCAAGAAAGACAATTGATAAGCTTGATTTTGAGAAGTCTGCGATTTGTTGAACGATAAACAAATTTCATACTAAAAAATATGAGCGTCGTTACGTGCACTCATAAAAATTATTGTCAGTGGCGGACTGTGGGGCCCTTAGGAAAATAATTACGGATTTAGGTTTCAGGTGGAAAAACTGTAAAATAATTGATAAGTTGCAATCGAAGAGAATATTCGTGCAGCAAGAATAGCATTTTTGTAAAGTTTAAGTCGTCAGAGAGAGAAGGGGCGTGCTGTCATCCACAGGGATGAAACGTAAATTCACTTCGCACACAAAAGACAATGCCTAGAGTGACGGTGGGGACGCCATCTTCTTGGACCAGTCTGCAAAGGGCAGCGAAGCATCGTCGTTGGCGGTGAGCATGGCGTAATTCCAAATGTTTTAATCGGGGGAAAAATCCGGAGATTATCATCGCGAAATGAATTTTATTAACGATGAAATTCAGGTCGAAACAGAGTTAATTCCAGATTTTCAGACAAATTCAGTGTCAGTAATGGATGACAAGAGCCACGGTGGTCTAGCGGTTAGAACGCTGGCCTTGTAATCCTGGGGTCTCGGATTCGATTCCCTGCGGTGCCCGAATTTATAACTTGTGTTGGGCAAGGCCGTGGTCTAGGCAACACGGAGTTTTCCTCCGGGGGCTTCCCCGGTTTCTCCGTGGCATCCCAACAATTACCCCATTCACACACAGAAGAAGGCAATGGCAAACCACTTCTGGATCATCTGCCAAGAACATATATGAACAGGTCCCAGTCATGACAGCGCAGCTTATCATGCAATCTGGAAAAAGTGTAAGTATCGATTGTCTCTCAGATCGTGACGTTCCTTAATGTGTAAGCCCGAATCCACTTTCCGCCATATAATCCAGATATTAATCCGGCTTAACTGATATGGGCGTCTGTTAAACGCAGAAAGAACGCGTGTTTACGCCTCGATAATGCTGTGAAATTGGATGAGGAAAAGTTCATTATCGTAACAATGGAATAATGGAACTCGAGGTGTAACAATGCCCGTCAGCGCGAACAGAATTACTTGCGGCTTAAACCTATTATTGACGTATCAGAAGCACAAAGCGACATTGATAACACCAGTAGTAACAATAATTAGTAGAAGGAAGAATGAAGTACAGAAGAAGAAGACGGATAACTTGAATAGAAGCTTTGTAAAATGTTCACCAGCCACTGGAAATAATTCAATCTGTACAAATATTTGGTCTTTGTGACTGAGGAAAGTCCTTCGCCTACGTTCGTCACGAGCAGCGTCGATACCCTCCCTCCCTCCCTCTCTCTCTCTCTCTCGTATAACTCGCGATCTGCCCAACGCCTTGTAAAGTTTAGAACAAACATCAAGTTCAAAATGCAGTAGTTTTCCTGCCAACAAAGAATCGATAACTAAACGAGACATCGACCGTCAGCATAGCACACCAGCGGTTCAAGGTCATATCCAATGGTGTTTTTCTGTGTTGGTCCCTCCGGTGAAAGTTTATTTAATTACAGAAGATGAATACAGTTCATGGATGTCACTGTTGTTTCAGCCATGTCCAATTGGCAGACACATTGGGAAAAATAGATTTTGTTGGTGGATTTTTGAAACACGTCTCGGGACGGCTTTGGAAGCCAAGCGTAAAAGTGAGGTTAGAATTAAAATATATATAAACGAAAGAGATGCGGAGATGTGAATTTGAATTTACTGTCTCGGTGTAAACGTCAACATCGGGTTCTTGTAACTCAAGAATATTTTGGGGTCTCCGTTAAAGGCAAGTAATTCTTCATCCGCGATCTAGACGTTGTCTGCCAGGGTATTCCCGTGAAGAGCGATACTTATCCGTTAAGTCTCAGGTCATGACGTCACTTCCACGTCACATGAACGTGTTCCAAGGTGACTCGCATGTTTACTCAATTCCTAATTGCTCCCAATGTAGGAATGACGTATGTTGATCTCAACAAATGAGCAGTTTCAGCTCCATAAAATGTCACAATTTAAATGTTCTGGGAAGACGGTAAAAAAAAAGTGACAGTGGAACCACGGTTCCGGAGAATCTGATGTAAATACGTCTATACGGAAAGGAAGTTTATATATTAGATTTAATTACAACAATATTAACAACAATGCCGAGTAAACAGATGACGTTTCTTAGGTAACATAACAATGCACGCAAGCTGACCATTGTTGTCGATCCATATTAACACATTGTTGATATGGATCTTACACGTTTTCCTTTCACTTTTTACCGAATGACCCTTCCGTATAGATGTATTTACGTAAAAAAAACTATGGACAAATAACACTGAAGTGTCCACATTAGATTGTATACAGTTGTAATGCTGTAATTGACTTCGTTCAAAACACGCAACAAGTAACACAGGCCAGATGAGAGGCCTCTTTGAAGTTCACTCCACAGGACAATTTCGTATTTGTTATATTCACAAAATAAATTCGACTGTAAAATTCGTCTGCTTATGCCTTTTTAAAGGTAAAGAACTCAGCTTATCTGGTGACTGTCAAAGCAGTTTTGTTGACCTGGAAGCAATATGAACTATGAACATAATAGTTGTAAATAGCGAAGTTACAAAACACAAATATTACTAGTAGAGAAAAGTATAGATAATGTACATGCCTTTGTGTTTATTTATATGATAAATAATAAACATGAAGCTATAATAGGTGCAGTAAACTCTACTCCGAGTGTCTTTATCCAACGCGGATTGGATTACGCGCGTAGAAATGAATGCCAGCATTTGTTTTCGAACACGTCAAATTGGTTCATAGCACCGTAAGAAAAATGTCAGTCCTGTTTTAAAAAGCTGAAGACGGCTCAGCGTCTGCACGTGTATTTGTTAAACCACTTCGCTTTGTTTTATTAAGCACACGTAACAGTGTAAATATTTAGCTCGATTGCCTTCGCCTTTCAATCTCTGGCTCGCTTACTCTGCTACCGCAATAATTTATGTCGTATTGTTGCAATTTTTTGACGTAAATACGTCTATACGGAAGAGTTATCCGGCAAAACGTGAAAGGAAAACGTGTAAGATCCATATCAGCAATGTGTTAATACGGATTGACAACAATGGTCAGCTTGCGTGCATTGTTGTTACCTAGGGAACGTCATCTGATTACTCGGCATTGTTGTTAATATTGTTGTAATTAAAGCTAATTTATAAACTTCCTTTCCGTATAGACGTATTTACGTCAGATTCTCCGGAACCATGGTTCCACTGTCAACGTTTTATCGTTCATAACATTGCCGCTGGACTGCATTATGGAGTCAACACGTAAATGAAAAAAGCAAAGAAAATCCCAAGGTTATGGTTGGAATTCCCTGGCCAAGAGTCTTGAACGCATTCAGAAAAATAGTTTGTTTAATTCAAGATAAACGTATAAGCCTACAAATGCTTCGTTACCTGCGTTTTGCAATTATAAACAGTTGGTATCAGGATTTCACACTTCGTTAACAGGCAACAAATATCCTTCTGTTCTAAGCTAACAATGAGCTTTGTAGCAGACCTGCTGTTAATATGTCTGGTAAGAGACTTTTTCAAGCCACATTGTTTGTTCAAATCTATCCGTCGATAATTGCCATTTTTGGTACTTGATGCAATATTATGTTAATGTGAGCATTGTCTTGATATATATTTTTTTCTCATGCTGACTCAGTAATTAGCTCTTGGACCTGTTCAGATACACTTCACAATAAAGTAGTGTTTTTAATTCACAATGCTAGAATTGTACGTTTTGATGCTTTCACGGCGGTGAGTCTGAAGATGGCTGTCAATTATTTTCTGTTTACGCGCCAAGTTTTCTGGATACCCTTATGCCTAATTTTCTAAAAAAAAGTTGACAGTGGAACCACGGTTCCGGAGAATTAGACGTAAATACGTCTATACGGAAAGGAAGTTTATAAAACCATATGAACCGGATCCTTCCCTCCTTTTCTCGGACTGGGACCTGTTCATATACGTTCTTGCCAGATGATTCAGAA
Organism: Zootermopsis nevadensis; assembly: GCF_000696155.1. The sequence goes on from NW_019059582.1 coordinate 73,602, forward strand.
GTGGTTTGCCATTGCCTTCTTCTGTGTGTGAATGGAGTAATTGTTGGGATGCCACGGAGAAACCGGGGAAGCCCCCGGAGGAAAACTCCGTGTTGCCTAGACCACGGCCTTGCCCAACACAAGTTAAAAATTCGGGCACCGCCGGGAATCGAACCCGAGACCCCCAGGATTACAAGGCCAGCGTTCTAACCGCTGTAAGGTAAGGTAATGTAATGTTTTATAAGTAACAACAATGCCGAGTAAACAATTGACGTTTCCTGGGTAACCAGGTTACACTTTTTCATTTCCGTTTTTCGTTCCCCTTTTTTGCCGAATGACCCTTCAATATAGACGTATTTACGTCAAAAGAAAAAATAAACTCGATATTTGTCCTTGCCAAGAAGAATTTTTACTTCGAAGCACAAATTCAATTTCTTTCGGACTCTGCATAGTTTTACAAGGAAAAAGTCTTTACATATTCCCGCTGTTATTTCTACGACGTGCCGTTTTCTTAGACACAGGAATAAAACAGACAGACTGGTTCTGGCTCTCATGTAATATTATCATCATCGTTAAACAATGCCTTTGACGAGTGAACAATCATTTGACATAAGCGAGCTTCGTTTATTTAAAGCCTGCCTGGTACATTTCCTGACCTCAGTTACGCAGTTGGTATTCCAAGGCCGTCCATGTCGCATGTCTGCTGTCCCTACGAAGTTTACAAAGGGGGGGGGGGGGGGGTGCAGAACAGCCTTGGACCCTGTACGCACTTTCTGCAAACAAGTATCGAACATCGGACTCACAGATGGAACAAAACGTAGAACCTAGAAGCATTACTACGAATTCGCAATCAGTAAAATGGCAGTCCTGTTTTGGCGAATAATGCTTTGATGTACATTACAAATTATTACAGAGAGCCATCGATTGGTAAGGATTCACGTGATCAAGAAAGGGTAAGACAAGGCTAAGCCATCTGACACTGCTCTTTAGCCAGCTGATTTCTGTTTAATTTTTTGTTACTAGTAAATTAATAAGAAGAATTTATCGAGAGTCGCTGTCACCTGCTTTTTATTCGGAAGGTCCTGCCTTCAAATCTGGGCCCTGGTGACACCTATCTCGACTTCGGTTGTACGCGGTTTTCCAAACAACTAATAGTCTTCTTCACTTCCTTGCCCACAGATGAACAGCCTCCCGAGATCCACAATCATAACAAAACACAGCTGTGTGAGTACAAACTCAGGCAAATGCCTCTAACTACGTTCCAGACACGAGCTAATCTGCAAAAGGGGCCGTTTTCAGACTTCTTATTTATTTACGTACTATTTGTGGTCACAAGACGTGTCCTCACAGTTACGAAAGACAATACCGCGTATGTGAAATCACTGCGAGCCACCGAACACTTCAGCACGACTGAATCCGCCAAGACAAAACACCATCTTACGTAACACTTCCCTTTCCGACTGAAATCACACTCGCCATTGAGAATACAGCGCGTCAACCAAGGCTGCTTCCTTCTGCACTTTGAAGGCAGACGCTAATTAACCCGAGTAATTATAAATGTCACGTCTTCAGTTCTTGGGTCGCTCAATGCCATCAGAACATTTATAACATAATTAACTACCTTACCAACTAGTTTGATGTGTAATTAATGCAAGCAGGAAAGCAGAGGACGTTTCAGAGGTCCTTGCTGCCTCCAGCATCGGGGCCATGAGTCATGATGTAGGCAGCAGGGACCTCT
>NW_019059582.1:81147-97829 GCF_000696155.1 Zootermopsis nevadensis
ACCACGTCGGCGAAACGCGTGATCTAACTACTCTGCGAAAATCCCCGATTCTTTGCATGCCTCTCCTCGGTTGTAAAGCAAATATGAGGGTATAGGTCACATCGGGCGAGGCTCGTCTTCTCCAGCCGTGGATGCCTTCAGCTGAGTGACTTCCCACTCTCCATGTCGCTGGCTGAAGTCATCAGCCAAAGCGGTCCCAACACTTCTGGTTTCAAATCTAAGACAGTCGTCCTACCGAAATCCTTTTCACACAGGACATGTTCCTTGACGGGATAATCTCCCTCCAGCAAGCCAAAAGCCCTTAGTTTGAAAAGCGAAGGGCTTCCATGATGGAGACGTTTGTCACAAAAAATATCACCCGGCACAGTGTACCATATTTTTTTTTAAAAAAAACCCTGCTTACTTAAGTTTCTGCTGCGGGTATTAGACCGATTAAAAAAAATTCGTATGTGATCTATGGCACAAAATTCACAATTCTCTATTAAATACGTCAATACCTACAGATAGTAAAACTTGTTCACTTTCTGCTTCGTGAGCCTGTGCGTAATTGAAACTCGACCTGCCTGGAAAACAACGCACGTGTGCCATTGCATTCCTTGACAAGATGAAGCCGGTCCTTTGAGTCCTTCAAACTGCTCCACTGCGCAGGCGCCCCGCTCTGCCTGCAAGCTACCGCGTTTGATCCTTTCATTTGTATCAAATTTCAATATTGAACTTAAATTTGACTCCAGCTTGCGAAAATTTGTAATTTAAATTGAGTTTTAGTTGCATGTTTTCAATTAAAATGCGCGATATAAGATTGCATCGCAGCGACAAGCTTAATAAATCTTGTTAATTATTTCCGTCTTCAAGGAAATAATGAACATGATAAACGTGATAGAAGTTTAATTTATTCTGATAGTTCAGGCTGAGATAACCTCTGGTCCCTGCACACGCCGTCTTCGAGCGAGCTTGCCCTCACTTTAAGCTCTTTGGGTAAAGGACTAATCCTCTTCATCACCGGTCGTGGGACTTCATTTCTCCCGGATCTTCTCAGCAGTTCCACGTTATAAATCGCTAGTGCGCATCTGAGCCTCTGACGTCATCCGTAATTAATAACACGGAACAGATCGTGCTGTTTCAATGCAAACATTCTTCGGTTAATAGTTTATAAATGGTTATTTTAAGACGGTGTATTGTATTGTCGAATTGGATTTGTGAAGATGACCATGAATGACGAATCGTTAAGATTTGTGGGTAAAGTTCTTTAGGGTCTGAATAAAACCACAAGCGACACTGCTCCTCGCCATGAATAGTTCCTGGCTAAGAAATGTTTTTTAAAAAAATGACTTTCCGCAGAACAGACGGATGTTGAAGCATGGATAAAAGCCTTAGCCAACAAAAAATGTACATCGAGGGTGACGATGGGTTGACAAGGAACCGTGTTACGTCATTCCGGAGCTAGTTAAGTGTTTGGAAGGCCTTCTACCTTTTGCTGATCTCCTGTTCCCATTTCTGCGAACTTACTTCTTAAGTTACTGTCGACGGCTTTGCGAACTTCCCTGCCGGCTTCTTACCTGAAGCCATCATCGGACTGTCAGAAACAGCGATCTCTCGGGTACAAAGCGGGAGTGCCAACCACCAAATTGCGAAGATCGATTAGTAAACATTTCCGATGTCTTGTCCTTTAATATGAGTACTGAAGGCGGTCTCATAACATTGCAACATCAAACCAAAGTCGTTCTGTCGTGAGTCACACAAGACCACCAGTTACAAAATCATTTCCCTATAGGAAAGTTTTTCTGTTTTTGCCGAGAGAAAATTGCTTACTCAGATAACCTACATTTTGTCTGTCTCTCTGGATACTCGGAGCGAATTTTGCGTAATCATTATCGGTGGTGCCAATTCGTGAATGTTCCTTTGCATCAACAGATATGACCTTAACACGAATACCCCAAAACAATGCGTGTTCCACTTGATAAAAGCCTTATCCAGTTTCTCCATAAACCACACATCCTGCTACATGCAGAAAATATGCGATTTGTGTTCATTTAAAACGCATTCAGGGGCCGTAATCGAAGAAGATCTGTCTCGTTGAACTTCAAATGCGGTCACTGGGAATTCTCGCGTCAATCCTCGCTCTTGCCGTGGGATTCGGAGGAGCAAAAGTGGTGGAAAGCGAACATGCACTTCGTTCAGGAAGAGACGCAGAGCAACGCGGGATGCCAAGCAATTGTCCGACGGGATCTGCTGTTCTCCAGGTAAAAATGTCACTCAGACACAATACCCGTCGCCTTTGACATGACAACCGCTTTCCCAACGCAGGAGATACGTCTAAGGGTTAGCTCGTCAGCTAATGTCTCCTTCTAAAACTCAAAACCCGGTAAAGGTAAAACCAATACCAAATAATGTAGACGAAAGTAAACTAAATTTAGTACAAACTACCAAAAACTACAATTAAATTTCACAGCTCGATTTTCTCCATCTGAGATAAAAAAAACCATTTACTGGTCTACATGAATCAGTCGATAGAATTGTCTGCAGTGGCCTCAGAGACAGAGTTTGACTTTAGCCCAGGGTAGTCCAAATTTTTTTCTCGCTCGGGTCAGAATAGTTTTCCTGTTGGACCTAAGGGCCAAGAAATCCCTCTGTCACTATTTTTGCATTGTAATTATGTTTATGAAAACTAATTCAGAAATGACAAATTACCATTATATGCCGAAACATAAATTTTATTTAAATGTGCACAAACTACTAAAGAGTTTTATATTATTTTAAATTTGCTCCTGCAACAATTATTTTTAACAAATCAGTTATACTAACTAGTAACAAAATAACAGATACTTTCGCGAGCCGGATTACAAGCGGTCGCGGGCCACCAGTTGTACCACGCTGCTCTAGTTTATAAGCTGACACCTCGTTTTTGGTGATGATGTTCCAGGTGCAGAGCCAATCGGACATCTTTCTTGGCAACTCGAGTATGGGAGGCTTTGAACTATTAAGATACGTCTGTGGCTGGACTAAGGCACCGTACGTACTTAAATTCAGACAAAATTTCAAACGTTTCTCCTGTCCGACTGCCGTCTTCATATCTGTTAATGTTCTTGATGATCACGTGGTGTATTAACGTCTTCCTTGTTGCACCATTCACTTATCAAAGTTTGATAGTGTCTTTTGTCCTCCAATACGTCAAGGCTTGTGTACACATAAAAGGTACGTAAATGTGTCTGTTAATTTTGGACATGTCAGCGTGTACGCCGCGGGGCAGTGTCGTTCTTCAGGAACTGTTAGACGCGAAGTTGGTGGATCCCGAAGTTCTGCCACCGCCTTCACAATAAAGAAGCTCTGGGACCAGAACCTGGCACGTAAAATCCCCTTTATTTATTCATACCGTATTTCTTTAACGCCCGATCCAGGTTAGGTTAGCTTACAGATCCACCAAGAACATTCTTCATGAAAAATCCATAGACTAACAGACACCGGTTGACCTTATACTTTACACGTACTGCCTTCTCGTGTGAACATTTGCTTCAAATCGGTTGACTGAACTTCTGAAACCTATTTAACTGCAGTTCTTCTTTGCTTCACAGGGTCGAAGCACCGTCCGGTTGGGTCATGGGCAATGGACCGAATGGCCAGAGAGTTAATGTGGTATGTACAAATTTTACATAGATCCAGGTAAAGTATCACTGAAGTTTACGGTAACTCAGAACTTTTCTGTGGTAAATTTCCTTACGCGTCATAACAGATGTTGGTCGATACGCGATTTAAGTTCGTATATGACTCAGCACCTATGCATATACTATTTCAAATGCTGCAGTTATCCCTTCCGGGCTCTGTTTGCAAAATAAATAAATGTTTCTCACTTCTGTACACTCGTCGGAGAAAATTACTTTTTCATTGCGCAGGTATCATTTTGGAAACCCAAGCAAAACGTCCTATGCTTCATAAATTTTTAACAAGATAGCGTCTCTTGTCTCGTCAACAGATGAACGGCAGCGTATTTTAATTTTTGAGACTCAGGTCCATTTATGTGGATCCACGGACTACAAGTTCCTCTGACTGATTAAAATATTCACTCGGATCCACGCACGTTTCTGAATGAAATTAAGCTGAGGAAGAGCATTGTTCCCTGGGTATCTGTTGAAATTAACACATCGGATCATCGTTTTGCAGCTGTAGTGCCTTCATCAAGTAATCAATGCATTTTTTCTTTTCAAAATTGACTCGTCATCGACTGCGTTTACTATTATAATTACGTGCACCAAATCTCGTGTGTCATGATAAAAGATTCGACTCACTTTCTCACAAAACTCCGATTAAACCTCCCTCTAACGTCAGAAATCAACGAACCCAGTCACGTGGCCACCGACATCGCCGGACTTCACACTTCAACATTTTTCTCGTATGGTTATATGACAATATGTGGGCTAGTGGACAGCTTATTCGCAGCTTAACGTAGGATGACTTCTCTCTTTCCTGCATGCAGTTCGGGGACCTTGGTCTGCGAAACACTGTCATATTGCATGGTATCTGAAGGCCGTTATAAATGTTATTCTAAAATTTTGATTCAGTAGAATTCCTCTGTTTCTGCCTTTTTTCGACAGACGATATACAAGAACGAGTACCGCACTTTCCCTGTGTGTTGTCCTGGCTACGTGAGGAACGAGGAAGACATCTGTGTTCCGAAATGCAAAGGAGAATGTGTCAATGGACTGTGCACGAGCCCCGGCAAGTGCCAGTGCTTCGACGGATTCACCCTCAACGACCTGGGCAACTGCGTGGTCACGTGTCCCTGCGGGTGTCCGTACGGGGAGTGCTCAGGTATCCGGAAGTTCCTACTTCATTAGTTTTAATCGTTGGGACTAACACATGTTTTTCGCCGCGGTGTTAACTCGTTTGTCTATTGTCAATCTCCTTTTTTTTAAGGAGTCGGGTTTACAGAGTAGAGTAGTGATAAATGTAACAATAATATAATATCCACTACCAGTTTAATGTTTTTAGTATAACCACGTTGGGCCACGAAAAATTATGGGGGGAGTCTTTGAGCTCGCCTCTCACACATCGTGCAGACTAGTAAACCAAATATTGACAAATAAATATGATTTTGTAAGCAGAAACAGCAGAAGGACCTACGAATCTTGGAGTTTGTTCAACTCCAAAAGATTTTTGGATGAAGATTATGTAAACACGATTCCACCGTGATCACCAGAAATGATTCATCAGCCGCTGTTGACTCAACTCTGATACAATTTTAATTCTCGACTGGTAAAACGGGAAATGTATTAAGAGTCTGCTTTCGTTCTCTTCATTTTTAGGAAATAGATGCACATGCAACCCTGGATACGCGCTAGACAGCAGCGGCAAAGTATGCAACCCGGTGTGCGAGAAGGCTTGCGAGCGTGGGGACTGCGTTTCCCCCAACAACTGCAGTTGCTATCACGGCTACAAAAAGCACCCGCAGCGCAGCCATGTTTGCGTGCCCCACTGCGACGATCCCTGCGAAAACGGGACTTGCACCGCCCCGGACATCTGCTCCTGCGACTCAGGTGACGCTCCTTGGCCAAGTAGCGGCTTACGCCCTTTGCACTGCCGTCAAAAACACGTCAAAGTTCTTTCTACGCCAATATAACTTTCCAAAATCAGATCTGATTTCATTTCCCGCCGTAATGTGTCACAACAATTTAAATCAATTCGGATGCACCTAAGTTATCAGCGGACCATTTTGGAAGCAGACACTGCCAGACACAAAACCTTGGTCAAAGATTGAAACATTTCAATTTCAGAATATTCACTAATCATGAAATTCGGATCTGGTGGCAGATTTGCGCAGTTGGCAATGTTATTAACTTCACCATCTCTCCAACAAATGTTCCAGAATACAAAATAATTTAATAAAAATAGCAATAATATAGTGTCAACAATGATAATGATTATGAAGACGATTATGATAATTTTAATAATTAATAATAATAATAATATGCAGCTTTTGGTTTATGTAGTGACATTTTTCTTGTATCCCTGCGGTATGCTTCAAAAGGAATTTATTCCTGCTTCAGGATATTACAAATCGCAGTTCAAATGCCTGCCATACTGCACAAGTTGCCAAAATGGCAGGTGTGTAAAGCCCTACACATGCGTCTGCCACAACGGGTACGGAGCAGAACAAGGCAAGTGCGAACCAGTCTGCGACAGTCTGTGCGTGAATGCGAAGTGCACGGCCCCGAACACGTGTACCTGCCACAGAGGGTATGTGCACTCGACCGCCCACATGTGCGTGCCCCGCTGCTTCCCGAGTTGCATTAACGCTGAGTGCGTCACGCCTAACGTCTGCCAATGCAACCCGGGATACATCAAGAAGAAACCACACAAATGTGTCTTTGATGTCATTGGTGGTAATCTTGGACGATACGCAAATGAGTTCAATTGGCATAGCGATCGGGCAGTTCAGGGCCTTTGGAGGAATAAAACAAGTCCCACAAAATTTATATCAATGGAAAAGTACCCTAAATTCAGTTATTTTGACAAAAAGGACCACAAGAAAGCGTCGGGTTAAGTTAGCAAAATTATTTTCAGAGCTACTTAGTTATTCATTTTCCTTATCAATTCAAGTTTCAAGGTAATGGAGCTCAGAAATTTTCTGAATTAGTACGAGGTTTAATGTGACATTAGAGAAATAGTTTGAACATTCTTCGAATAAACTGGTTATTACTTCAAAAAGAACAATTTGTGTTGAGATAATCTTGTGAAAAATCCGACTGAGAACTACACAGAACAATTCTTTTGTTTAAGGTAAGTATTTAAAGGCGTTTGTCACGTCATTGTAAATTAATCCTGTCGATCAAACAGCGTACTGATTTACCTGCTGTTCCGTTTAGCAAACTCGACTAATTCCGTCAGCATCATGGTTCTTTGACAGACTATATACATACATTCAATTGTCATTACATGAAATGAAACAGTGGATATAATAAACAGAATTAAAAGGAACTCTGATTTTATTAAGCTTTATTTTCATATGTTTAGTGTTCCTTAAAGCCTGCTCTTTCTGGATTCTTGAACAGATGTTCTACATATTTCCAGAAGAATATCATTGTTATTTGGTTGCAGTTTGCACTTCTGGCTTCCGAGTGTGTTCAATTGTCGTTCACTTCAAAGTATCGATATCGGCTCTGCCCCTAGTAAGGCTTGGTTTATTCAAAGCGTTAACTAAAGATAATACAACAATATCAAATCATGGAATGTCGAAGCTATTAATACTTTAACTCTGATGAATAAAAACAATAATACCAGGATTACATCAGTTAAATACACAAGATGTGACCACTTTCAACAAAAGCGGTAAATACTTTTTTACATAGGTGGCAATACAACATGTAATACTCCTATATTTATCGTCTTAATTTTCAGTGGTAATATACAGAATGTAGCACAACAGTTAGTGCATGGCTTACAAAACAGAGCCGATGCACAGCGAGGAGCATTTTCGTGACAAACCGCTGCAGATCAGAGGCACATTTATTCGACCTTTTGGACTCGAAATGATCCCAAGAGCACGTAGTTAAGCTATGGATATACTGTTGCAGGACACACTGTATTTACAGACAAGTGCACACGTTCCCTTGGAAAAACAGTAATTAATTGTGGAAGTATCTCAATAATTCAGTGCCTTCAACATAAAATCTTCCATAGCAACATAATAAATAGTCTAAACGAGCCACCGACCTACTGCACCAAGACTATTTTGTGCGATAACCGATAGATGTCATCCTGGGCCGTGAAACTATCGGATATTTTAGAGCACCATTGGTTACCGCGCAATGCCGGAGGATCATTCTCTCACCTCACGACCTTGAGCATGCATCACGTTGGGTTTACAGATTAGGATATTAAGAATTGCGTATTTTAACTAGCCTCAGCACCAAATTTCATAAAAATGTGATATATATTTTACAACATGTAATTCGAAGGGCAATTAATAGATGGCAACACAACACGTAATTCGAAGGACAATTATTAGGTGGCAATACAACATGTAATTCGAAGGACAATTAATAGATGGAAACACAACACGTAATTCGAAGGACAATTATTAGGTGGCAATACAACATGTAATTCGAAGGACAATTAATAGATGGAAACACAACACGTAATTCGAAGGACAATTAATAGGTGGTAACACAACAAGTAATTCGAAGGACAATTAATAGGTGGTAACACAACAAGTAATTCGAAGGACAATTAATAGGTGGTAACACAACAAGTAATTCGAAGGACAATTAATAGGTGGCAATACAACATTTAATGCGATATAGAATTAATAGACGGCAACACGATCTCTGGGGAAAGACGTGATACACGGAGTGATAAAGCACAACCATTGGGCGTTCTTCAGTTACGACAAAGCATAAATAACACTCATGATATTAACCCCTCCATAACTACCACTTCCCTAGACTTCACGATTTGTGCCACCAACAAAAGTGACGTAAGTAAAGCATAAATTACTTCACAAGCAGAACTTGTACATTGCCGTTATAAAAACCGAAAGTGGCGTTGTAAGCGGTATAATCACCAGAATCTAAGTCATCAAAGGTGACATCTTAAAACCAGCGAAGTTTATGTTTGATGAGTTCAGGCTAAATTATGTCAGGTCATGTTAATATCAGGTTAAGTTTACATTAGGTAAGGTTTGCGCACTACCGATCCTCTGTCCCACAACTGTTGCAGGACACACTGTATTTACAGACAAGTGCACACGTTCCCTTGGAAAAACAGTAATTAATTGTGGAAGTATCTCAATAATTCAGTGCCTTCAACATAAAATCTTCCATAGCAACATAATAAATAGTCTAAACGAGCCACCGACCTACTGCACCAAGACTATTTTGTGCGATAACCGATAGATGTCATCCTGGGCCGTGAAACTATCGGATATTTTAGAGCACCATTGGTTACCGCGCAATGCCGGAGGATCATTCTCTCACCTCACGACCTTGAGCATGCATCACGTTGGGTTTACAGATTAGGATATTAAGAATTGCGTATTTTAACTAGCCTCAGCACCAAATTTCATAAAAATGTGATATATATTTTACAACATGTAATTCGAAGGGCAATTAATAGATGGCAACACAACACGTAATTCGAAGGACAATTATTAGGTGGCAATACAACATGTAATTCGAAGGACAATTAATAGATGGAAACACAACACGTAATTCGAAGGACAATTAATAGGTGGTAACACAACAAGTAATTCGAAGGACAATTAATAGGTGGCAATACAACATTTAATGCGATATAGAATTAATAGACGGCAACACGATCTCTGGGGAAAGACGTGATACACGGAGTGATAAAGCACAACCATTGGGCGTTCTTCAGTTACGACAAAGCATAAATAACACTCATGATATTAACCCCTCCATAACTACCACTTCCCTAGACTTCACGATTTGTGCCACCAACAAAAGTGACGTAAGTAAAGCATAAATTACTTCACAAGCAGAACTTGTACATTGCCGTTATAAAAACCGAAAGTGGCGTTGTAAGCGGTATAATCACCAGAATCTAAGTCATCAAAGGTGACATCTTAAAACCAGCGAAGTTTATGTTTGATGAGTTCAGGCTAAATTATGTCAGGTCATGTTAATATCAGGTTAAGTTTACATTAGGTAAGGTTTGCGCACTACCGATCCTCTGTCCCACAAGATACGTTCTCACCCACCGCGCCCCATCCATGGCCCGAGTTGCGGGACCCCTTCGATACGCCTTCACTTCGCGCTGTTTACATCCTGCATGATTAAAGTGAGACTTCATAGTTACTCAGTGCATTCGTCTTTGAAATACGATCCACATTTACAGGTCAGAAGACAGTGCATATTTGCTCAATAGAGTTTCGTCATGATTTATTATGTACCAACACATAAGCATCGCGTTTATGGTGGGTGAAATTCACAGTAAAGTGTTAAAGACACACACACAGAATTACGAGTTCATCCTACTTATGAATTCTTTTAGACAGCATTATCCTTATGATTCTAAGGGGCTACTTCATGAAAATTCTATAATTTCAGGTCAAGGAAACCCGCTTCTTGGCTCACAAGAATTTACTTACACTGGGAGCGTAGCAGAGGACAAGCTGTTCTACAGTAACCATTCCAACTACTCCATCGGAAGATCTAGGGTTCATATCTTAACTGAAGAAGGTATGTCACCTCTTTCTTATAATCGTTGGGGCGCGTGACGACACGCGTTCGAGATTAAAACTGTGGCGCGGTGGAGATTCGATGCAGGCTCGCATACACTGCGAAGCCGCTGAACACGAAGAGGCTAGACAGAGCACAAAATCTCTAGGAGAGGATTAAAGGTAATTAAGAATGATGAAGTATCGTTTGTGATACAGATACTTTATAAAGAATAAGATTTGAAAACTTCGTTTGCGGAATGTCAAGTGAAACTTACAATAATGAAACGCAGATGGTTTGATGTGGACATCCTCGTAAGTTACATTTAGTGTCTCACGTGAAAAATACCAAGAAATGACACAAAGGCTGCAATGATGGCATAAATAAAAAATATGTATCACATTTTTCTTGTCTGTAAATAGTTTTTTATTCGTTTCACATAAACTACTGATACACTTGACGTACTTAAGTTAGGTTATGTTCCTCTCCGCGCTAACGTCATGCTTTGTCTGAGAGAGTCTTTCGTTTACCGAAAAATCATTGAACGGAAGTCAAAGCCAGTTCAATTTAAATCTAAGAATCACGAGGTGCATTCGCCAGAGATAAAAATTGTTAACGTAAAATAATTAAACAGTACTCATGATTACCACCACCGTTAAGGACCCATTGACCAACACAAATCTAAACCATCTGAGTTCAGTTCATTGTTTAAGATACAATTCAAACTTCAGCTCCCATCTAACACTTTGTCTCCCAAGAGTCGTCTTCTCATCGCTTTTTAAGTCTACATATTTTGTACGAAATTCTTAGACCCCGCGCTGACGAGAGGTTTGGGCAGCAGCGGTTTTTCTGACGCATTCATGGAACGAAATCTTTCAGTAGGAAGCGAGCGCACTTTCGGTAGTGTTACCACTGTGGATTTTTTCTGCAGCAAAAAATGCTTCATTTTCGATGCGGAGCGGTGGCCGCACAGCGGCTGGCGGTGGCAATAGAACACGAAGAACCCTACCTGTGTGCGCGCACGAGCGCCGAAACAGTCGCACGGCTACTATATTTGCCTGACCATGATGTAATTGAATAGGAAAAAAGGCCGGCACTATACATTTCAGCCATATCGGAGTACAGTGACAAAACCTAAAGAGAATCTGTGGACAGAAGTCTGTGAAGCTCTACTGTCGAAATCTAGCCAACTTGACAAAAAGAAAGGTATCTGAATAATTTCTTTAGATACATACGCAGGTCTTCATATAACTTGTGAAATTGGGCTTTCAACAACCATTGACTTAAAAGTGGAGGGAACCAACATTTATTTCCACGCTTTGCTCTTGCTCTTAGCAAAAAGCGCACACAGTGACAGTCTCAACAAAATCCATACTTCGACGTATCAACCAGAGCACACGCTAAGTGTTTCTACTAAACCCAGCTCCCAACTCAAAAGAAAACGCCGACAATGCGTTTATTGTCAGAAAAACCGCTCGTGCGCACTAGCCCTTATCTCCTGCGTGCTACGTGTCGTGACTATCTCATTCGCCTTGATTTCATTGGTATTAATAGAATTAGTACCCTAATAATTACGAAGCTCGTCCCTAAAAAGTGTATTGTTCGCCTCATGTCCAAATACACTAATCCTGAGTAAAAGTTCGGCTACTTAATAGACTGAAATGAGTATTCAATTTGAAATTGAAACGAATTTGCCACATAAAGGGGAAGATGATCAGTAAAATGAGAAGAGAATAACACGCGGTGTGATTCTATATCGACAGCACATGGCCTGTTAACTGTCAGAAATTGACAGCACACTGCCATTTCGGCTTTCTGTATTCATTACTCATAAGCACAAAACGAAGAATAAATACATTTTTTTATATTCGTTATTGTGAAAAAATGAGTTGCATGGACGTTCATCAAACGAAATTTGACTTTCTGTCCACGGTCTGCAGATCCAGATGTCGGTGTTCCCAGCATCAAACACAACCAACGGCTTCGTGAGAGAAATCGCTCCGATATCTCTGTTCGGTCCCCGCGGACAGTTCGTCAAGACCATCCCCAGCAACGAAATACCACGGAGTAAACTCACCGGAGTCAAGGAGTCACCAAACTCCTTCAACCGGGACCTGAACCCGATCATCAAAGTCCTACAGCTGGCCGGCATCATCCCCATCACTAAGACGGCCAGAGGTAAGACTGCACTCCGTCTAATTGGCATGTGCAATTCCAGAGGAACGCACGAGGAGCCTGTGATGGAATAATTCCATTCTCTTTGCCAGTCATCAGTTAACCAATACGCGACACACACATCGGCTGATATCTCTCAGCACATTCGGGAAATAGCTCAAATAATCAGGCAGTGTGGTTCATCCAGGGGTCTTGGACCACTGGTCGCTATCACGCGCATTTGAGTATCCCCACTCCAGATTCTGCATTAAGTACGCCTCGATGCGTGCCCTGTACGATATGGGCTCCCTTCCCTATGACGTGAAAACGTCTTTAAAATCGATGCCGGGTGTGGGGAGGCAGTCGCGCCCAAATGAGCGACAGTTTCTGTCGAAGTAATTTAAAACTTCAATAACTCGACTAAAAATAGACACAGCTCCGCCATCTTAGTCTCGTTTTAAAGAGGAAGGATGAAAGTTTGTGCCAGTACCGCTCCGACATTCGTGGCGGCCGGATGTCGCGAACTGTGTACGCGCAAAGTGAACCCACGATTTTCAACTTTCCGGATTCGACACATGTCCATAAACGGAATCATATCTCAGAGACTAATTATCCGATCAGAGTGAACCAAGTGTTCTTTTGAAGAGGAGTGTATATGTTACAACTCATCATGGGCTCCAAGAGTGTATCTCAAAAACTCAAAAAGATACGAGGCTGTGAATTTGAAAACGTTTGAAAATTTCCTACGTGCATACGTACATTCAGAAATTCTTTAAACTTGAACTAGTGAATGATTTGGACAAACCAACCTCGCAAGGGAAAACTTGTATAGATTTGACATTTTCAAGAGGTATTCAAATAATTTCAAAGCCATTTGTATCCTACTTCTCATATCACTACCCTGTATTCAATAAATGTAAGTTGCAAATGAATTAAGCGATTCAAAACAAAAATTTTGTTTAATTTCAATATACTATACACGATTGACGTTTTCACGAAAATAACTGCGGCAGTGTCCGACACTGCCTATCAATTATTTTTTTTACGTGACCGAGGGGTCAGATCGGAGTTCCGGTGGGTAATGAAGGTGTGCGTCAGGAATGCGATGTGCCCTGTCAGAATCAGGACGGAGAGTTAACTCAGTCTATCAGGTGAGATACTTTACTGGCGCACGACGAAACACCACAGAATGTCGCCTCTCGTAAAGGGTGTACAACTTTACACGTATGTGTACATAAATAATTACCCTATTTAAATACAGGCATATTAAAACAAAACATAAAACATGTTGAACAAAACGTCGATGAAGAAATAGTCAGTTTCTGTTTGCATATCACGAATTCTAAGTATAAGTGGCGAATACAACATTTCCAAAAAATGTTAGCGGAAGACCGATCGGGGGGCACTGCTCTACGCCACTCTGTTATTAATTTTCTTTCTGCTGCGCAGGAATGTGGGTGTACAGCCCGTTCTCGCCCCTGATGATCTACTCCGTGTGTCTCTACTTCACGATGCTCGTCATCCTGTGGTTCACGACCGGAGTAAAGCTCCAAGAACTGATGGCCACGCACCGCCATTTCAACGCCATGTTCTTCGTGTTCATGGCTGTATCCTACTTCCTCATCATTTTGGCAATTCCATTCGTTAACTGGCCAGAAGCCAACAGTATCGCTCACTACTTGTCCAACTGGACTCGCTTTCAGGTAAGTTCAGTTCAGTTCAGATGTCCTTCACTTCCAGCATTTTTTTTTTTTTTTGTAATTCCACAGCAAAGTTACTTTTGATGAGGGAACAGTATTCCGATGGACCTTGGTCCCTACAAACACATTTCGTTCCCAGGACGTCGAAGTTTTGTGACAATCCGTCTGTAAGTAAGGGCTTAACAAACGAACATGCTTCAGGATAGGATAAAATGGTGGGTTAATTTTGAAAACGATAAGTAGACATTCAGGTACCATAAAATACGGTGAAATGTTTTACGAGCTAATCAACAGGCAGATACTAGAGGATTCTGTAAAAATACGTCGTGAGAAATTAATGATAAAACTGCAAATATGCACCACGAACTTGATGTAGAACAGGGTTCAAACTGAACGAGTGTACCCACGGACAAAAATTAAGACTCATGTCACCGTCATTAGTAGTCGTGGTCAGGCTGACATTTTGCGAAGACAAAATCAGTACGTCGTAAGGGCAAATACGACCTCCGAACCCACACATTCAACTTAGTACATCAGAGTCCCTATTAATCTGACCTTTGCTTATCTTACATTCCTTTTAATCCGATGGGCCGCGCCGGAACGCTCCATTTTATCAACCGGAAGACTGGGCATGTAACTGTGGCTTCCCGTGCAAAGGTAAATTTTCGCTGACGGACATTCTGTAAAGCTGCTTTCACTTAAACTTTGTTTACTTTCTGTCATATTCCATTGGATGCATTTTCTACATTTGATCGTGTTTTTGTTAATTTCAGTGCTTGGCTGAAATTAGCCTTATTTGATTGTTACTAAGTACGTAAATAAACGTATAATTGAATTCGATTGAACTGCTTTGTAGTTATTATTATTATTATTATTATCACCATCATAATTACGCCTCTGTTGTTTCAGGAGAAGTACTGCAAGATGACGGGTCGCCCCCTGAACCTGGGACTGAGGCGCAAAGTGTGTATCCTCATGTGTGTCCTGCCCGTCCTCATATTCAGCTTCGAAGTGATCTACCAGCTGACAAACGGAGACGAGGTGTGGGTGGACTGGTGGGTGGCTGTCAAGGAATGGTACCTCGATGTTGTGCGTTTCTACGTCGTAACCTTCTGGCACCTGACGTGCGGGGCGCTGTCGTCTGCAGCAAGGAATCTCTGGAGAAACTTCCGGAAGGTGAGGTGAAGCAAACTTCTGACGTGTCGGTGATCTGTGCGCTGTGAAACTTCCGAATCATTCAAGTTGCCCGATTATCATTGTTTTTCTGCAGGAACTCGCGGAATCCTCGAGGCACTCCCTGCAGGTTATCGACACTCACAGGGTGCTGTGGGTAGAACTGAGTCGTCTGGTTCGACAAACTGGGTTCGCTATGACGTACACATACGGTTTCTACATTCTCTACATGTTCCTGAGCCTCACATTCTTCGTCTATCATACTATGAGTAATCTGGCGCGCCAACTGCGGGCAGATCAGGTACTAATGGCGATAGAATGTTGTGTCATGGAGTACACACTGTACCTCATCTGCAACGCAGCCAACAACGCTTCGCGAGATGTGAGTCTCTCAACCGCACTGTTACAGTGCGTCATCTGCGGATGTTCTTGAAAGGCGTTATTCCTGTTTTGCGTAAACACTTGGCCTCGATGCTCATTTACTGCACATTCAATTCCTCTTCTATTGATTTCCTTAGCCTAGCGTCGTTTCCGCTTTACACGGGTCCGTGTAAAAACGAAATACAACAGGAATTTTTGAAATGAGACCTGTGCTTTATCCTGTGTGTCAACCTTTCTGTGATGAGAAATATTTCTAAGAAAGCATGTAACATTCTATACCACGAAAATGTACGGGTTGTATTCAGAATCTAAAAAACAGAATTCGCCTAAAACACGTCTGCATCATCAGATTTTATTTAAATTCGATCATTATTTTGGGAGACAAAACTCGAGGACGGATTTGATTTATCCGTTGTGAGAATTTGATTCTTGTAGCCCAAATCTTGAAATTAAAGCATGAAATAAATTACTGTAGGATTTAAGAGACCACTCGTAAGAGGGCTTGAAAGTTTGGATTGGATTCAGCTGGATCAGAGCAGAGAAAAGTGGCGAGCTCTCGTAAACACGGTAATAAATCTTGTGGTTCCATAATGGGCAGGGAATTTCTTGACTAGCTGAGCGTACTACTTAAGAAAGTGTCTGCTCCATTCAGTTACTTACGCTAAGTAGGAATTTGTGAATAAGAATAACACAGTAGAACTGGATCCACCGATTATGGCCGCTGACCTTGTAGGGAGTGCCCAGTATGCGGACCACTCAATGAAGGAAGGAAGGAGTTTCCGTCGGTCAGTACAGTCTGTGTCAGTGCAGCGGTGTATAAGCCTGATAATTGTCGTCTTGTGACTGTGCTGTGTTAACACCATGCCACCTGTTCGTTGCAATCTCCTTTCTGGTCATTGATAACGCCTCGTATCACAGACGAACCACCGACGTCTTAATCAAAAGAGGACGAAATGAAAGCCTGGTTATTCGAAATAAACATCCCATTTTGTGACGTGTTGAAAGCTCAACTGTAAGATTTAATCAAATTAAATAAGTCAAGGCACAAATATTACGTGATTAATCAGATTTTGGCAGACAAAGAACGGACTGTGCTGAGACTTCC
>NW_019059582.1:107822-121680 GCF_000696155.1 Zootermopsis nevadensis
CCAAAACCTACTGATATCCGCATTATCATACGTGTTTTCCAAATCTGTAAACCTGCTTGAGAGTTTCACCTGATACTGTTCTTCAAACTTTGCATCGCTCAGCTTCTTGAGGTCAAACATCTGCACACAAAATTTCTCTGCTACTCATTTGCTTACCAACAGCTTCTGCCTACATTTTACAACCACCAATCAGGGATTTGTGGTCTGTAACAAAGTCAGTACCTCTGAAAGACCATACATGAAGCATACCTGACTGTCATCTTCTATCAAAACATAATCAATTGATTGTGTGTCTATCCATGAGGACAAGTTTAAATGTATTTATGGATTTTGCAATGAAAACATTTTACTCTTTGCAATTAGACAATGTATTACTCTAAACTCATTATTAATACCAGTTTCATGTAAAATCTCTTTTCCAACTGCTAGTTTGAAAATATTTTCCATCCACACCTTTACATTAAGAGCTCGTAACAAAATGTTCATCCACTATACCTATATAAACCACCTACTTTGTAACACTTCCACTTTAGCCCTGATTATGGAGGCAGTAATTTCCTCACAACGTTAGCACACGGCCAAAATACTACATGGTGCAACAACCCAGAAGATCACCTATATTCAATTGATTGATTCTGGTTACTACAAGTGATCAGGAGATATAAATGATGTCAACAGCTGGAACCTACTGCAACCCAACATAGAACATACGCCATGACCAAGTTCCTGGTATTTTCAAAATTCACAAAGATTTCTATTTATCAAGTGTGAGGTATGCGTAAGGCATGCAGAAAAGACCCATGCCAGAAATGGCAAGTCTTGAATTTGAGATCCTCAACAAAACAGTCCAGCAGAAACCACCAGCTCTTCTTGCGAAATGTAAAAATACCCACATGATTTTGAACAAAAAGCAGCAGAATAAGTTCAGATCCTAATGAAAGAGAGGAAAGTGGTACTTTAAAATCAAAATACACATAGAATATGGTATAACACAACATGATAAAAGAATGCATACTTACGAGGACTGGAATGTCTGTGTTAGTTCATGCTTCAGCTCGCCACGATGATTTATGGTGAAGATACGAAAGATTGGAATGCCAACTGCCCGATATGCCCACACATCCTGCACAAAGCAAGCAACAATATACTGACAAATCCAGCGCAAAAGTAAATAATGCTATCTTCCCGCATTTTCTGTATGCCAACACAGCCTGCACAGAAATAACAAAACGGTATGGCCAAACACTGTGCGCACAAATAATGCTATCATCGTACAACTTCCTCACAAAACAACTATTCTTTTGACTGAACACAGCCACCAAAACTCTCATGCAAAACATTTCAAGGTATTACAAGTAACAGGATTTAAGAATCAAAAGTTTTTGTTTCCAGAATGTAATAAGCTTTTTTTCTTTTGGACCTAGCTGCTTCATGCAGGGTTTACAACTTTATAGCAAACACTGTGACATTCACGTTTATAACCTCGGTGCGGTGACCAGTTATTCTGATTTTAATCTGTTGTAATTTTCCCTTCAGAACAATCACGGGACAGTATCTTAGAATAAGACACATCCTTCCTTCACTATTCATAATTATCATGTCACTTGATGGATCGTTATGTTAAATAAACCAACAAATATTATGAAGATGGCACTTCCAACAGTCTCTGCAGCACTGGAATCAAAACCAGTCTATATACGAGGGGCAGTCAAAAAGTTCCCAGAATTGTGGTATAGCACTGTAATGGTAGGACATATGGCAACGCTTACCTAATCACCTTCAAGGTAGGACCCTTGCGCACGCACACACTTGCTCCATCGATCCTGCCATTGTTGGAAGCACCGGCGGAAGGCTTCATTTGGAATCTTTGGCTAAACTCCGGATGATTCCAAACGAAGCCTTCCGCCGGTGCTTCCAACAATGGCAGGATCGATGGAGCAAGTGTGTGTGTGTGTGCGCAAGGGTCCTACTTTGAAGGTGATTAGGTAAGCGTTGCCATATGTCCTACCATTACAGTGCTATAACACAATTCTGGGAACTTTTTGACTGCCCTACGTAATTGTCTGAAACGTGTCACTATCACATGATACAATAACGCCTCACCTCTAAGGCAGCAAACAAAAGCATGTAGAATGTTATATAACAGGTGTGTTCTATACCACAATAACTAACTGAAACAAAAAATGATGAGACAGAAGAAAAGCAGACAGTGAACTCACATTAACTTTGTTCCCATAGCCAGCATAGAAGGGCTTGCTGTTGACTGGAAAGAGAGCCTGGATGTCCCTCAAGCAAGAGATCTTGAATTCTTCGGGTTTCTTTTCGATTACTTCCCTGCTCACAACAAACAAAATTTCAATTACATAAACAAACTGCAGTTCGTGACAAACTGCATAACCTATAGAAGGAAAAGAAAGCACATTTAAAATGAGAAATCTCTATGAAATCTGCTGTTCAAAATGATCTCAATAAAACTAAGAAGCTCTGGGAAGAGCTCGTTCAGATGCTTGTCTACATGGAGGGGCTAGCACAAATTACAAATTAATAATTTTCAATTTAGTGTTCCATTTCTGTACACAATTTTCACTAACACAGTTTTGACTGTTAAAATGCATCATGCACAACTACCAGCCCCCCCATATGCATATGCACACAACAGAGAGAGATCTCATAAGCAAGGAAAGCAAGGCAATAACAGTTAACAAACAAATTATTAAAATAATAAACTCAAACTGGGAATGTAAGCAATCCGCTCACCTATGGAATGCACTAATAAGACTGGTGGGGTTCAGAAGTAACGGACCATCAGGCAAAGACAGATCACCCTGCTTGATTGACCTCAGGTACTCCCGTGTAACACGAGCTTGGCCTGAAACAAATGAAAAGATACTCTGTGATAAGCACTGTGCTCTGAGGATTACACTCAAATACTACAAAAAGAAATTAAACAGAAATAAGATAATATCGTGCACAGGTTGTCCTGAGGAAAATAATTCAGAAGTTAATTTTACAATAATGTTGTAAAGGCAGAAACTCTTCATTGAATACAAAGTGAAATGACTCAAATTTAACAAAGTTTTTAATTTGAGAGTTCTATACTTAAAGGTGCAACCTGTCCCTTCAGGGTGGTTTCTGTTAGTCCTAACACAGCTTGAATACTGGAGGACCATTCTTTATCAGCTGTCCAGTGAAAATGCAAATATCCTCCATGCACAAGCTACAGATGCACTGTGCCATACATTCATTCGTGGGACACTGCTTTTATTTGTAAGTTTTAGTTACAATGAGATTCCACTGTCACTTTCAATGCCAACACCCCCACAATTAAGACAGTTATACCGGCTGCAGATAGCAGCTTCGGTTATGTACAACAAAGACGCGTGTTACTGAGCACACTCCGAAGACAGCTGACAAGTAATTCCAAGTGTTGAGTCTCTCAGTAAACTACACAGTCTCAAGCAGAATGAAATGAAAGTATTCATATGACAACGTTTAAACAGCATAAGCTTACCTATTGCCCGAGCAGAGAGGTAAAGAAGTCTGTAACCGTTGTTCTTGATTTTTGTAAAGAGCTGGGCCACCCCACTCTGAGCCCAGTCCTTGCCCACTATTGGCAAGATATGACCCAAAACATCAGACCTACATAAATGGCATTAAGCTTACTTAGAATGCTTTTCTCGAAAGCTCTTATACAACAAACTAGACTCAAGAGTAATTATGACACAGTATATGCCAAGTGCATTTTTAATATTTTATCATGTTATGTGTATGAAAGAATCTTGGGTTACAAGATGCGTCAGGTGGCCGAATGGTGAATAAACCATATCTTCTGCCAACGCTTCGAGAACAATCTCTGCTCTCGAAACGTTTGCAGAAGACAAGGTTTATTCACCATTCGGCCATCTGATGCAGCTTGTAACCTGAGAGTCTTTCGTCAACTTCAGTCGCCGCGAAAGCTTCACTTTATACATGTTATGTATACTTAATTAAATACAAGGAAAATATGATGCAAGAATTTGATGTACAGTCCACGACTGTAATCTTGAACCATTCGGCCATCTGATGCAGCTTGTAACCTGAGAGTCTTTCGTCAACTTCAGTCGCCGCGAAAGCTTCACTTTATACATGTTATGTATACTTAATTAAATACAAGGAAAATATGATGCAAGAATTTGATGTACAGTCCACGACTGTAATCTTGAGATTGTGGGGTGAGGAGGTGGGGTGAAGGAGGAAGGAGGAAGGACAAAAGATAGCGTCTGCCTTTAACGCTACAGACTTACTGCATTCCTTGCAAGTCTCAAGATTACAGTCGTGGACTGTATGGATGTAATATCTCTACTCTTGATTAACTCCATCAACAACAACAAAATCGTGGATGGCTATCATCTGGGTTGTTGCAATGTGCAGTCTGGTAGAAATTTACAAACGTTTTAGAGGTCTTTGCTGCATCTGTGATCAGGGTGATCAGTGATGATGGAGGCAGCAAGGACCTCTGAAACGTTGGTAAATTTCTACCAGACTACATGGCGTCACAACCCAGAAGACTGACCACCATGAAAACCTCAAATCCTACTTAATAAACTTGCAGCTGCATTAAATGAATGTTAAGACAAAAATGAAAGTGCACACCCAGAAACTCAATTCACGTCTTTCCAATTGCCTTATGACAATTATTACTGATTTAAAAACTTGTGGTAAAACTTACTTGGTAATGGTGCCATCAATGTCAGAGATGACAATCTTATCATCAAAGCGCCACTTGTATATATGACACTTGCATCTTGTAGTGCCTTGATATGCCGTTGTTACACTAAACACCACTTCATTGGCACCTTCGTTCAAGTTCAGGCTTGCCTGTTACATGAAAAACTTTTATAGTAACTCTTTCTGTCTTCGTGATACCTTTTTAACTCTTCCTGTGCTATTAATCATGTACCTCATCAACACCACAGTGACCTGTGACAAACTGATTCGGTATCCACTTCATAATTATGTTGCACATCGCTCATTGTCCGAGGTACATTTAATATTTAGCTGTACTGATGTGATCATGTGACTGGTAATAATTACACTAACAGACATCATTTCTTATTCGTTAGAGATAAGTGGCAGTGGCTGAGACTGAACCTGACACTCTTTGAACAATCGATTTGCAAGGTAAGCATCAGAACAACCAATCACACGAGTATGGGCATACAACCAGCAATTAAAACATCAAAAGATCAAAAACAAGACTGGAAAAGTAAAAACTTTGAATAAAATGACATGCAAAAGAAGTTCTTCGTGTCTGTACACCACTATTGCATTAATGTGATCCTGGGCCATTGTTCCCTTCTATAATTAATTCAAATATAGCAAGGCAACACAAAGCATTATGCAGATCTATGATCACAGCAGTTCTTTACACACAGCCAATATTTTATGCAAATTTTATTGTATTAAAATTTAATAAGAAATTTAGGTACAATAATTATATAAAATGTACTAATTACTAATTTAAACGGTGTGTGACTCAGCTCTGGGCACTTCATTCAGACTGCCAACACAATATGTTCCAGTGCTGCACAGCTTATTTCAACTGCATTCAGAGTTAGTTCCCCATCAAGACTAGTAAGTGCATGGCACTGCATTGTAATCTGTGCTCGCTGCTTATGTCATCTTATTTCTGTCATTGGCTGGTTAAAATTGCATGCAAAACACCAACTGGCCTCCCACAAATGTGTCACTAACCCTTATAACTGACAGCAAGTCAGTGACCTGCGTGTTTGAATTCCAGCCAATACGCAAAAACTTATTTTCGGCATGGAAGTTTCAGAGTTACGCCGAAAGTTGGCAAATTTAATTTGGTTCATAACAGTCTAATATAAACTCCACTGTACACAGAAACCAAATAATTATGATGATCATTCTTAAATGAGGCTCATCAAGTAAAAAGATTGGTATGGCACAAATTATAAATCACATAAGATTTATCTGAATTTTTTACAAAGTGGTGTGTAAATAAATAAAATTAAAATAATTTTGGTTTCTACTGCTGTACAATACAAAAGGCTTGTTTCAGTGTTATTGATCACATTTGGATACTTACAATTTGATCAGACGAAAGCCGCAGTGTTTTACGATATTTCTCTGTGTGGTCATAGTAACTGCGTCTCTGTATAGGCAGCTTCACGCTCTGTAATTTGGACCGGCCACTGTCTGACTCATCTGATGAGTTGGATCCACTGTACCCTTCTTCCTTCACCCTGTAAGTACAACAACCAACATGAATTCAGCCACACTGTATTGCACGCAATATTATTTATGGCGCTGTGCATGAAGTAAACATACACAGCAGACGTCATACCTTTCTATTTCTTTTCACAATTACTGAATGCATTTCAATTAAATTTAAAGTATCAGGGGGGCCAAAGTTATCAGTCATTTTTGCTTTTGATCACATTTGTCAAGAAGTTCAAATCAAACTTAAGTGTCACAAAAATGGTTTGTAATATAAAAAGAGATGGTCAACAATCCTTTTACTCCTGCAGTCAAACGACCCCGCATTACTGTACACACTTCAACATCTGACTCCACTTCACTCCACTCCTCTCCTTTCACTGCAACATGACTTTACTCTCTGAGCAAACAAAACACATTCTCGTTGGTGTGTACAGTGCTGCCAACTAATGTGACGAATTTAAAATTGTATAATTTCCAGCTGTTGAAAGTTTCATTTCTTGATTTTGACACGTGCAGGAACTATTTCATTGTAAAAAAGTGGTTTGTAAATATAATACTGGTTATGAGATAGGCATGCTGGTATTTTTTATGATTTTTACTTATACACAACTGACCCTAACAATGAGTTCAGATTTTTACCTTCAGATTACGTTATTTTAGGAAAGCAGTCAAAGCATCTTGATTGTTTGTTTGTTTGTTTGTTTGTTTGTCATCAGTCTTTCAACTGGTTTGATGTGGTCCTCCATTTTCACCTATCTTGCGCCAATCTCTGCATTTCCACATATTTTTTGCAGCCCACATCCTCAAAAATCTGCGTCACATATTCCAATCTTTGTCTCCCCCTACAATTCTTCCCAAATTAACCAATTCTGGGTGCCTCAGAATGTGTCCCACCATCCTATCTCTTCTTTTCGTTAGATTGTTCCCTAGACTTCTTCCTTGGCCTATCCAGTCTAAGACCAGCTCAAAGCATCTATGAACATGATGAATGGTCAATGAAATATAAGGAAAAATAGTTTCTGATATTTTTCAAAGTGAATCTGTAGTGCGATTAACTTTGACACATTAAATACGTATCAACACCAGACAAACCTCGTGGCCAATGAAAATGTAGCACAGCAATAAAATGCACTTATGTTCTCCACTGCACTACGCTGTATTACTTACTTACATTAAAAGCAAATGAAAAGCAGTTACTCACTCCTTCTGCCTATCCAAGTGTACAGGATCATCATGGAGCTTGTTCTCATCAGCGACTCCTGTTTCATCCATCTTGGTAAACAAATCAGCACCATCTGGAATATCGACTGACACTTCTTCACTTTGTTTTATGTGACCTTCATCTGTCATCTCTCCTTCTAACCTAGACACGCTCTGCTGCTCGCCCTCTGATGTCACCACCTGACGGACAAGTCAAAAAAAGTCACAACAAAGTCTCTGGTAAGCAAAATCAATGTGGTCACATCCATATTTATTGGTGTGTGTGTGTGTAATGAGTAAAATCCTGATGAATATCTTTGAAACTAATTACCATAGATAATACTGTGAAGACAAATCTTCCTCAGATTGGGATTATATTTTTCCTATAATATTTAATGACAGGCCTAAATGTCAGATGGTCTGGACCAAGATAAACTTTGTGACAACTGATAAGGAACTGCTAAGGTTTCTAGAATTTCCAGCAGTAACAATGCAGGCACTCTGCTAGTGTTGATATGTCAGTCTACATATGTTTTCCACCAAAGTCAACAGGCTTTTTTTTCTAGAAATTTAAATGTATTTTAATCAGTTTCCTTCCTTTGAATACATAGCAGAATCCCATATTGTGAATAAAAATAAATGACTTCATTTTAATCTTACACCCTTATAAATAAACACATAATTACCTCCTTGACATCAGACACTTTCTCAGTCTCTGGAGATGAAACATCACTGGTACAGAGGTTAGACGAGATCTTCTTAGGTTCGGAAGGGCGGCGCCAGTAGAACCACGATGAGTAACCTCTGGTTCCTCTGCTTGCTTCCTGCTGGTTTGCAGGTTTCTTTTGATTCTTCCCCTCTACGGGCATATATTCTGCCACTAAGCTGTCTACCACATCCTGGAACACGCATAAAAACCACAAATCCTCAGGTACAGCTCCAAATACATTCTTTGCTACTTTATACTCATTACTGCAGTCAGAAATCTACTATTGCAAAGCCATCACAGCGAGCAACTCACGCCTGTCCATATTCATGTTTATTTTTATTTTATTCTTGGTTTATTTAACCCTTCAATGATGCCCAGCGTACACAGCACGCTGGCAAATCTACCACACGTCACCATTCACATACACAGCACGTCCAGTGCATTGCAAGTTGTGGCTCATATTGATGGAGAATCAAAAGGAAAATTGGCTTTCACTCTGTGTATGCGTTGTGACACTTCATTTTTCCGTTACATTTATAATAAATTATAAGTCTCTGAAACTTCCTCTGCCTCACCAGTTGGTGCATCTCATTGTGGTCACAGCCTGTCTTTACCGCGAGTAATCCCTGTGAGCTTAATACACTAAATCAATGTGAATCAAAACTGAGATCAAGTGTGTGTTTTCTACATGCTGATCAAAAAAATCAACTTTTCTGAGCATTGGAGGCAACGTTTCAGTGTCCAGACAATGCTGCCTTTGTTTAGGTATTTGTAAATACAGAAACTTGAACACAGTTCTTACAGCGTTATCTTGACCCATGATTTTGACTCACACAGGTACGCTGAAAAACGTCCACTCACATACAAAATAGTAACAATTCTGAATAGTACTTCTGCTGTGCAGTTGCCCTTTTATATAGTTAGCAAGTAGAAGTCACAGCATCTACCTGCAGGAAGCAATCAGTTCTTCTGTGTGATGATGAAGTGGAAGAATGTTTACTTAGCAGGAAACATGAAGAAACTTCATGAGATTCTGAGACTGACAGTGACAATGAACTGGATGACCGTGCCCTTCTTGATATTACGGTGGATGGTGACAGTGATGAAGAAAATATTACTCAAGACTGTGTATGGGAGGACATTAAAAATTACATGCGACAAAGGTAAAATTTTGCCAGTAGTGCTGGACCTCAAGGTGCTGAAAACAGGTGACAGAAACTGCAGACATTTCCCAATTGCATCTGACCAAACAACTCATAGATAAAACTGTTAAAGACAGAAAAAGAAGAATTAAGCAGTTGCTACATAGGCATAAGTTATCAAGCAGGTCAGCTGCCAGGGCATGGGAACCTGTGAATTTTATATTCTCTTTATGGTAATGGTCATTACTCAAAAAACTACTTTTAGATCATACTTTATCACAAAAGGGCAAATTCCACGCCAAGATTTGGAGACATTGCAACACACGACTAACAAACTAATTTTGCTATCAATGAAACCATCAGCAAATTTCAAGGACCAAGGAAGCCTTCCAAAAGTTCCAGATTTCAGGAAATGTATTTATTAAATCAAGATATTTTGACTGATGAATCACTGATGATTATCAAAGGCTGTCTTTCAGACAGTTTGACCCTGTAAAAGGTTTCAAAATTTTCAATTAAAACGTATGAGTTATGTTATGCTACTGCTAGGTTCCTGTACACACAAGACTCAACTCCCCTTGATCGCAGCTAACACTAATAAAACAACAGGCATTATACTAAAATTTGTAAATTAAAAAAAATAATTTAATGTACCTGAGGCAGAGGTCTCTGGAAAACCACGAGTGACATTACAAGTGGGCAGGCCACTTTCCAATTGTAGTATTTTCCATTGAATCTCGCCACAAGATCTGGGTTGTCGATTAGCTTGGGATTCTGAAGCAGATCACTGTAGGTTACAAGACCCTGCAGGAAACTGTCCTCTGTGGGGCCTGACATGTTCCCATCAGCAGCTGTCAGGCCTCCACACAAAGACAGAGATATCTCACCATAAGACCTGCACACAACAGGCAACAAAATTATAATTTGGCCCTTTATGTGTCAATCTACAGACAGCAACCACACCATGATAATGGCATCATAATAAGACCTTTCAACTACCATAAGAACGACTCACTTCTTTTCAAAATCAGAATGTTTTAGTTCTTCATAAGCACTATCCAAGGATTTTGGACCACCAATAGCTCCCTCCACACTGTGCGGAGAATGTGGGAGTGAAGTTCCATTTCCAGATTCTGCATCTTCCTCATCTCGTGTCTCCACTGTAAAGAGAAGATAAAAATGAAGAAATGACACCAAACAACAGTTTCATGCATACACAATGGGATTCGTTTCTCTTCAAATGCAAAAATTCTGTGAACCAGATGCATCAACATGACAAACATTTATCATGCCACACTGTGACCTCCTACACTCACGCAAAGGATGTGAGAATTGTCAAACCAACTAGCATTTAACACCTTACATGGTACAGCAAACTCCATGATGCAGGTCTTCTTTTAAGCTGACAGTCACTTAGCTGGCCAAGGAATTATTTGATTTATGGAAGTTAAGCTCCTGTGTTTATCAACACAGAAAAATAACAATAAATGTGCTAGTAAACAATAAGAGAAAAGAACTTTCCTTAACAACACAAGTTGTGTGAGTATACAGTAAACATTTTCAACGTTGCTTATTTAGGAAAATAATCATCTACTTTCAGGGATTGGGACATTGACCCCTTCCGGGACAGCTGCTCAAGGCAACGTGTCCTTTAGTCTTTGAAGTGTGCATTTGTGAGTAGTACGTGTCCAGCCCACTGCCTCTGCACAATTTATACTCAATCCTGATATGTCTACTAGAGCCATCTAGTAGAGAATCAGGAGAGACATGGGTAAGAAATAGCTTACAAAGCATCTCGTTCATGCTCATAAGCTTCTTTTACATGCCATAAATCTATGACACGGGACTGCCGGCTTTACTTCCCCTCCAAAGAAAGTTGTGCTACAGATTTTTATTACCCTTAAAAATCCATCGACCTCGGCCGGGTTTGAACCTGCAAAATTTGGGTCCGGTGGCGAGCACGCTAACCACTAGACCACCGAGGGCGACACTTAGGAAAATATAGCACATAATCAACGTAAGTGCAGCCCAACAAACTACAAAACCTTTCAAATTCATGCAAAGTCAACTTTAATCATGCTCACTGATTCATGCCTCCAGGGACCTAAATTAAAGACATTTATATTCTGCTCCTGGTAATTGTGGAAATGATGGTGATGATGGTCAGCAGATGGACTCTGAACCACGATGGGGGGCCTGGACTTCGTCACAAAGAGAAAATTTTGATAAAGCTTATAGGTTTCTGCCAATGGTAAATTAAATTCCATTAAACCGCTCCTTTGGACTCTGTCCACTGTCTAAATCATAAAATTACGTTTTGAAAGCTGAATTCTGCTTTTGTTGTCAGGTAAAAAAGGGGACAGAAGTGCATGAGAGTAATCTGTTAGGCCCCCTGGTTAGCTAGCCTGACCTGGACAGCATCAACATTGAATTGGCTGGTATAAGACATTATCAAACATCTATGAGAGATAATTCATAATTTGTATAATATCTAGCAAACCCGTCTATAAGAAATAATAAATATGACCCAAATTCCCAACTTGTGTACTACTGTAAATTTATAAAATATAAAGTTTGGAAGCAGCATGCACATCTAAGATCTGCTATATTAATATAAGATATAATTAAAAGGACAAAAGAAGACAATGATTACAACAAATGAGAAACAAAATCACAATCAATAAAAGATCAGTAAGTTCAGTAAGACCGGTTCCATTGAAAATATAAATATATAAAAGTGGGAACAATATGCACATGATAAAAGAATTATGATTGGTTACAAGTAGATTTAAAGAGCATAAGAAAACAGGAGAAACAAGAAGAGTGTAACTGATGCAAAATCAATAACCTTTAACACGACCAATTCCAATGCACAGAACAAAAACTACTAGCAACGTGCAACAACTCCACTACAGCACAATTTCCACCCTTGTGTCTCGATGCTCATCCACTTGTACACTGGCTAGCATATGCATGTTCCGTGTCAGTGATTCACTGTACAACACTCCGTATCATGTAAGACACTGCACGCTGCTCTGGGTATTTATTGTACCTGACGTTTTGAGAGTTGGTTCTACAACCATCTCAAGGCGACTTCTTGTCTTTATACTGACAGATGTTTCCTTTTAAAGTTAGTGGCAATGGTTTAGCCGAAATTCAGCACCTACTGAATACTAGATTAGTATGATAACCATTTCAAGCACCGGGAAACCTGATTAGAAAACTAGCACAGCACCTATTTGATGCCAACTATTACCATTAATCTTAAAACAAAATATAAATTGCCAGAATAACTACATAAACATATGAGCAGAGCCAACTAAAAAATCTGTGTATATCAAACACACCAGGCAAAGGACGATGTCAAACTACGTAACTCTATGAGTGGCATTTGTAATGTAACAGAAGCAGGGGTAAGGTGAGGTGTGGCACCTACCTGAAGCATGGTGGGCTGCGTGCCCACCCTGACGGTAAGAGGTAGGAAAGTAGAGAGCTGCAACTTCTGGATCCAACTCTTCTGAATTCAGATCTGACAGGTAAATGCCCTCCGATTCTGGATTGTGCCTGATCCGTTTGGTCTTCTTCATGAAGCTGAACATTCCGCTTAGCATCGAGCGCTGAGCTTCAGCCTCTGCTGCGGTCACTACGAGGAAAACAATCTGACCCATCAGCTTTGAACTAAAAGCCATAAACCAGCTTTGCCACCCGTATTTTCAGAAAGCACCCTAGCAAAAGTGAAAACATTAAAGAAATTTGTGTTTACACTAATTCCAGCTGTGTTCATACCAACAGAACAAGTAACACAAAAATTAATACAGTTAGTACAGAGAAAAAGTTTCAGTATATAACTTTGTTTCATATTAATAAATTGTAATGATATCTAACAATGGTAATATATCGATAAATCTTAATTATCTGATTTCTAAATTCATAAATTTTGTAAGTACTATTACTCTACAACTATTGTAAACATTTGTCTGGTTACAATGATATCTTGCAATCTGTCTTCATGTGGTTTGGATTGCACACCTTACAACCAAGAGTAGGTATGAAAACACGTTCCACATATGGGATTTCCAAAAACTATGAAGTCAAGCTACAACTGGAGCATGAGCCTGACCACTCGCCTCCCTCCATCTGCAACTTCAAGGCACGGTGCTTGCTGACACACCGCTACACTTATAAGTGCTCACCTTCCTGTTGCCTTATGTTCCCTTCCCTCTCACTAGACAAAACTGGCTCAGGATCAGCAAGCTCCACTGCGTTAACAGACATCTGTGAGTTGTGCGATGTGAGCAGCGACCGTGGTGGAGGTGACGGCAGTTCGCCCCACCTCCATGACTGTCCATGCAGAGCAGATTTCCTAGCCCCCTCGTCTTCTTCCTCGCTTACGGCTTTTGACTGACGATTGATTTCAAACTCTGTATCGGACTGAACAGGCGAGCAAGGCCGTGAGTCATGGGGTCTGTGAACATTATGTACAAAAAATCAAGATGTGGGTTTAGCCTTACAGTACTGCGTGGTCTCCCCTGTGAAGCTCACACATACTCAGCTGATCAAGAGACACCCCCCCCCCCCCCCC
>NW_019059582.1:121927-154947 GCF_000696155.1 Zootermopsis nevadensis
TCCCATATTTCCTGCATACATTTTCACTTGTACCTCTGGGTGAAAGGTAGGGGGCACTCTATCAGTCTGACACGCGATGGATTCAGATTATATGCTGTCATAACGCAGTTTGATGTTCACTGCCATGACCACTTGACATCTCACACAGAATTTCACTGAAATGAGTGCTTACATTCTTAACTACTATTAGTGGCATCTATTAGCCATTCTGTGCGTTCTTCGCCAGTTATCATCAAGTTCCTCAAGACCAAGTTCTCGTGGGAGGGGGAGGGATGTGACAAAAATATTTACCACTTTTAAATCTACAGCTTCTAACTGATGTGTTTCTCACTTATCTAAGCCTTGCCCAGCTCTAACTGGCTAACACGCCCATTCTTTTTTGTTCTTGTGTTTTTGTTGCAGAACACCACACAAAGAAAATTAGTAATCAATATTGCACTGATTACGAGCCACGGTGGTCTAGCGGTTAGAACGCTGGCCTTGTAATCCTGGGGTCTCGGGTTCGATTCCCGGCGGTGCCCGAATTTTTAACTTGTGTTGGGCAAGGCGTGGTCTAGGCAACACGGAGTTTTCCTCCGTGGCATCCCAACAATTACTCCATTCACACACAGAAGAAGGCAATGGCAAACCACTTCTGGATCATCTGCCAAGAACGGATATGAACAGGTCCCAGTCCGAGAAAAGGAAGGAAGGATCCTGTTCATATGGACCTGTCATCAGACAGAACACTAAATAAATAAATAAATAGTATTATCTGTCGGTCACATTGGCCGCGCTGTCTCAGGCTTGGGACCGTGGGTTCGAATCTCACTCAAGGCATGGATTTTTGTCCGCGTGTTTTTGTGTTGTGCTGTCCTGTGTACAGGTAGAGGCCATGCGAAGGGCTGATCACTCGTCCAAGGGGGCTACTAAATATTGCACTGATGATACAATTTCCACATCACATAAACATGATTCAACTATAACAATGTAAAATATGCATCATCAAAACGCACAAGACATATTCCAACAATATGTTACAGCATTCTTTCAGAGACACAAATTACAAGAAAATAGTTCATTGTCAACACAATTAGAGTTTACACGTGTGTGTGTGTCACATGTGACAAATCATTAAGTGATGTAACAACATGTGATAAACATTGCATTAAAACACATGTTTCGGAATATTTGTCATCATCAGACAAACATGAAACTTCAATCTTCATTACAATGTTTGTTTGTTTGTTTAGAATTTTGTGCTGTAATGTATAGTTACATAGTAAACATACACATTCTATGTTCTATTACAGGCTCTATGTACATCAAGCCATTCAACCAGACATCCAAACCAAACTAAATAAGAATTAATGTTTGGTGTTTGCCACATCTCTAGATACTTCTGATGGCAAGTACGTCAAAACTTGTAATTTAATGTGTATACATATATATCACATGTTGTTAAAACCCTAAAAGGTTTGTCATATGTGATATATACTTTCATACATATGTATTTCAATTGTGTTGATGATAAACTATTTTTTGTTACTTTCATCCACTACTCACACAATAGGATGCAACTACTAAATATGCTTTAAGAGACCTAATGCACTTGCAAATTCCTCAACTAGCACTTCAATGTATACAATTCCCAAACTGAATCCTGAAGAAAAATCAGTAATCAGTCAAAAATATTCCATCAAACACCAAAAGTACCTATTAAAAATAATGAAAAACTAATTTGAAATGTTTGGAAACACCAACTTTGATGGAATAAAATACAATATGCTAAGACGCAATGCTAAAAACAGAGCAGAGATGAGTCAGAACATCAGAAGGATTGTTTGGAATATCAATTAGTATTCCTTTCATACAACAATGGACAAAATTATTTTCTTGTGGTCTTCAGTCACTCTAAACATCAAGATTATTCCATAGATTGACTTGGTTCTAGTTTGTGACACGTCAGTATTTTATCAATTACATTCATTCAGTACTCAACTCCTCACAAGAGTTTCTTTCTCATTTCTGAGACCTCTATAGAAACGCATCACACACATCAAGCAACTCAAATACACACATAATCTGTAAAGTCCCACACTTTTCCTTCGTCAACAGGAGACAACGTTGGTAAAACATCTTTCCTGTTTTAACATTCTTTTACGCAAGGTTTAAAAAATTAAGACAAGTTTTACAAAACTAAGTGGGCATTCACCACGTGAAACCTTTTAAAACATTACTCTTAATCGTGGGAACTTTAAAAGCTGTATCTTTTAGCGCTTGCAACCAAAGACAGTCAATGTGGACTGCTGACAACTTGGCTATACCCATGCATAGATGGATGTATGCTATTAAAATGAGCCTCAAAGAGGGAGCCATAAAATACAGCCCTTGACTTCGCGATCCTAACAGCCTGTAATTGATCACCATTTGATGATAAATGTGCATCCCCAAACAATACTTTGCATTCTAAAAGTAAGTAAACTTTCCTGTTAAC
Organism: Zootermopsis nevadensis; assembly: GCF_000696155.1. The sequence continues at coordinate 124,404 of NW_019059582.1, forward strand.
GAAGTGAAGATTCTAATGGCATATTACTCAGTTTCTACATTGTGACTGTTTCAAGCTGTATGTTATATTCATTTAATTTTGCTTGTATTCTATTCTTCTGGCTCCAGTTTATATAACCACGATTTCAATTACAAAGGTTATATAGGACTGAATGACAGGATAATCAATAAAAGATGAATCAGAAGATGTGGAAAGAAGCAGCCATGCCTATTTTATGGTACTATCCTGACCTTGCCTTGGAGGGAATGAGAAAAACCACAAAAACTCAGTCAGGACAATAATCAGTCCATGAGCTGAGATTTGAACAAAGGCCCTAACTAATATGAAGCTGCAATATTCGGCTCCTAAATCCTAAATTCCAATCTTTAAAATAATGTGGGATTCTGAACAGAACAGAAAAGCTGGAACAAATTCACCGCTAATTACTGACATGGCATTCAATTAACAGCAACTACAGTTCACAGCCCATGCAATCAATAAACCCAACTATCAATGGCCAAATCTTTCAAGATCAAGTTACACTGCCTCCACGCCTTTCATATCATTCCTCAGTTACACAAAAAATCTATACAATTTTGTCATATCTGAGTGCATAAACAGTCATAAGTCCAGAACAGAGCAAAACAAATGTTTTGTATCAGCAATTATTAATCCATTGCCATGCTATTTTGCTCAAAATACTTAGTAAACCTGTAAAAAAAATCAACAAATATCCCCTCTTCGATTTTTGGCAGTGATCCTCAGAAATTACTTTGATTCATATTTTTCAGTAAATAAAATTGAATATGTAGTGGCAAAACGAAATCTTTCTAGATTAAGCAGAGCTTGACTGGTGACATCTTTATTTTCCTATAATCAATGCTAGTCAAGGCGGCCATTGAAATACTTCAAAATCTATAGAAAAATTATCCCAAAATGTACATATAAACTTCAACCCAATAAAATTTCTCAGTTGTAATAGTATGCTAATAGGTTAAGAAGGTTTGTTATAAAAGAGCAAAAAATGAGCCAGAATACTACAACATAATCAAGTACCTCTAGAAGATAATACAGTAGCCTGTTTATTACACCCATTAAAACTGATCACACTTATTCTATCTACCATACTAAATTTCTGATTCTTACAAAGTAAAATCTTGCATATCTTTTGTCACTTTTTGTATTCTGAGAACATTTTGTTGAAATATGCCAGCCTCAGTGTTACTTGCAAATTCTGGCAGCGTGCACAAGATATCACCTAATTATGACACACTTTCCAGTTATACAAAGAAGCAAAATAAATGTTATTCAAACTGTCGAGTCAGTAAAACTGTACCACTTGAAAAATTTGACCAGTGAAATCTACACACAGAATCAATAGAATTAACAGCATAAGTTTACTTATTCACAGCAAAAATAAGAAAATTAGAATGTTAGTTACAAGTGTCCACGAGCTGTTAGCACTTCGAAGGTGGGGTCAGAGAACGCGATGGGAATCCTGCAACCCTGAACACCACAACTGACAGAAACAACCAAAAGCTCAGGTTAGGTTTTATCCTGACCATGCTCGCAGAAGCGCTAAACTAACGACAGAATGGGTACTAGCTGCCACCATCAGTTCGTTCATATGACTCCTGCTGCAGTGAAATACAATACAGAGATACACTGCATGTGACCTTCATGTGCTAGTTTATATTCATAGCTGTAAGTGAAATCACACACCCTTCTCTTTCCATTACAACACAGTGCAAATTTCATTAATGTGACATTTTCGAACTGACAGCAGTCAAGGGTTCCAAATAATTTCATGAAAATGTCTACTGTCCTTTAGACAACACTGAAATCACATTTACTGGCAATACAATAGTGAAAAAGTTTTTTGTTGCATGTTAATATTCTATGATCCTGAACAGATACAAAATAATTTTGATTACATCTTCACTACACTAGACCCAAATATGCAAACATCTACAGGAAAAACCTCCCAGGGGATGCAACAGGGGTCAGTTGAACCACAAACAAGGAGGCCACCAACTGCCTGCCTTAACACAGATCCAAATTTTATTTACATTTGGCAGGTTTTTCTCCCAATCTACTTTTGCAAATATTTGTATCACAGAACAAACACATCAATATTGACATCTTTTTAAAAACTGCTACTGCAGTGAAAGGCAGTATTCCTCCATGTCTCTTGCAAAATTTTAAATTTAACTGAAAGTAAAATTATACATTATTCACGTCCAGTGCCATGACACGAAGGTCTATAAAGGTGTCAGGGAGGCAGAGCTCCATACATTCTTAACTTCAGGAGCACAGTTAAGTAAGGTACTGCCTTAAGACCTGGGCCTTTTATTCACCCTGATCAGGGCCTTCCTAAGCTTAAGTAGTGCCATGTACCCTGCTTTCAATAAGCCCCTGGGACTTTCCTTGGCTGTCCCTGGCTTTTGAGCTTCCTTCTCGCATTCCAAACACTTGGTATATGCCAGATGAAGCCTGTATACCTTATGGCCACATACTGTAGATCACCCTCATTGACAGGTTTGCTGGAACCACCAGCCACCTGTGGTGGTATGCCAGAACTGCTTGCCCCCAGACAGGTGATCTCAATGTTTAAAAAAATCACGTTGTGGAATCCCTTTAATATTTGTCATCTGTGATAAATCTACAGTCTGCGAGAAAAATGGTGCATAATAACAATGGGAATGGGTAGAAAACCTCAAAATAAATTAATTTAAAAGAAATAATTCTCTAGAAGGAATCATTCCCAAGATATGGTGAGAAGAAATCATCAAATGAGGCATGTCACACAAATCATAACCAGCAAATAAATTAGTGGTACCGCTCAGAGACAGAGGCAGACACACAGAAGGTTAAATAACTACAAAAAACTGCAGGTGAAACTCATGAATGAGTTAACACAAAAGAATAGCGTACATAAGTAGAAGGCACAGTTCACACATGTGAGGATAAACAACACTTGCTAACACACAACACAGCAGATACATAACTAAGAGGGCAGTCGATACAGTTAAGTGTTCAAGCATCCACCACACATTCATCGACATGCAACTGCACATCATGGAATGCTATAGCTTGCACACGTCATAACATGTCTACATCAACGGTTGCCACAGCAGCATGAAATTTTGTTGCCAAGGTTTCCATGTGAGTCAGTGGACCCCCGTAAACAATTTCTCTGAGGCGTCCCCAAAGAAATAAGTCCAAAGGGTTCTCACGGGAACTGTTTGTTGAGGTGCAGTTGGGTCTGTGCACTAAAATGCACCAATGCACTGAAACCTCACATCAAACCAAAAGTGGCACATCTCCAAGCGGTATGGTTAGCACTTCCTGCAGGAACACATGATAAGCATGACCACTGAAGAGGTCAGATAGTAGGTGTGGCCAACCACAGAACTGCCAATGATACCAGCCCACAAATTAATGCTCCAGCAAACTTGATGGTCCCACTCACATGTTAACATGTGGATTATGTTGTGACCACAAGTGGCTGTTATGACTGCTGACACTTTCATGTCTGAATGCTGCTTCATCTAACCATAAGGTGTGCTCCAAAAAGCCCAGATCATATTCGTCTTCCTCTAAAAGCCATTCACACTACCAAAGACAATGATGATAATCATGAAACATGAGACTTTAACCCATGAGTAGTGGATACAGGTCTTCATCCTGGAGGATTAAATGGTCAGTGCAATGTTCTATACCCAACTCACAGGAAATTCCTCATGTACTATAACATGAATTGTCACCATATCCAGAGCCATCTCTTCCAGTGGTGGTATTCAACATTCTGTTCATTTTACTTACCCTTTCTTGCTAATGTCTTACTGCAACAAGCTGACTGCACAATACAACAGCAACACTAATTCTGTGCACTGAGTGCTGATCACTGTCAACCGTGGTACCACAAGGAGCTTATCTATGACCATTGGTCCTCCCACAGCATGATTAATTTACTTGCCCCATTTGATGGTTGTGAAAAAATTAATTCTAGAGAATTCTTCCTTCTACATTTCTTTTTTTATTTTGAGGTTTTCTACCTGCTACCATTGTTATTATGCACCATTTTCTCCCGCACCCTGCCTATATACTTCGGGTGTTGATGGTGAATTATTTTCTTGTAACTTTCATCAAAGCCAAGTCCATGGGATTCAGAACCTCACAAATTCTCAGCTCTAAGCCTCACAACTAATGTAGTACATTACAAATGAATTAAGAATTGTCTGCCATGTGCAAAATTGAGAGTTTTCTTTAGTAATATCATGCTAATTAGTAATAGCATGCTAATTAAAACTCTCATTGGCTATGAATTCATCCTCACACCCCAATTACAGATAAAATCCTGGTCACCTGTACATTAACGGTTAAGATCCATTTATTACCCTTTGTATGATTAGGTTTTCCAAGTCATCTCTTTCCTTCAGGTTTCCCAACCAAAATTTCTTATCATCTTTTGGGAATACACTAATAAATGGAGTTCAAACTAAGTACAATCAAATAATAAAAAATACATGTCACTGATTCTCAGGGCAGAGTGTATAAATATGGCTGTCTTCTGGAATGTTGCACCATGTGGTCTCCTAAAACTGACTGATGTTTCATTCACAGTGTGTACTATCTGCATCATCATCACCCTGATGATCAGGGCACCTCTAAAACATCAGTCAGTTTCTACCAAACTATGTGGCACAACATTCCACAAGACACCACACCATAAACAATAAATTGTAAAAAAATGAGATAGGGACAATCTGTGTTTCATGATTTTGAATGTGTTTCAGATAAACAAGGTTTTACTATATTATAGAAGTACGTAATTCAACATACCCACAGCCAGGAGTAGCATCAGTGTCACTGAAGAAGTGGAAATCAGTCTCACTAGAAGCATGCTGTATCCGCGCCAGCTCACCAGCCGTGTCCATTCGTGGACCAGCCACACCAGAGACTGCACTTGCAGCAGTTCCATGACCGACCGCCAATGACGTTGTCAAACCGGACTCCACGGCAGAATTGTATATGGTGCTCTCCGTATTACTGATGATGTTGCCACCCAAGTGACCACTTGGTCCCTAAGCACATGTAACAACATAATATATACCATTCTCATCTTCAAAGCACAGAGTGAAGTGGGAGTTTCATGAAATTTCTTATCCACAGTCTGGCAAATTTTAACTGAAGTTTTGTTTCTGTTAGCACAAATATAACCCCTATTTTATTTGAAGCCCAAATTACAATTAATATACTTTCTTCAAAACTGTTCATACAACAACTGACACAACATAAAATATTTATCTCGATAAGATCTTTAATTTCAGTCACATTTCAGTCTCCTTCATGTATTTAGCACAGAAAATAAACAGAACAGACACAATTGCATAATTAGAAGCTTCACCATTTTGTACTCTTTGCCAAACATACCAGGGTGAACAAAAAGGAGGCCGAGATTGGTAGGACATGTAGCAGTGACAGAACATCAAGGCAAGAGACTAGTTGGAATACTAGATGACGGCAGGATTATAACAGATATGGCATGAGACTGCAGAACACAGTCAGCTGTTCCAGTGGCAAACGCTTGTCATGCAGATGACTGACTCTCAGCCTCTGAACCACCACGTCCAATGGTGGGTTAACTTTGGGTTCAGTGTCATTAGTTGAAGACGCAATGTGCTTGGCAACACTGGTGCATTACAACATGTAGTATTCACAATCTCAGGGTGAAACGTTACTCAGCAATGAATGGTGAGATATTTGTTAATGATGAATTGCAAAGGATATGAAAGGAAGCAACTTCACTTGTTCACCTGCCACTCCTTGGAGAGAATGAGCAAAATAAGAAAATGTAATTTGGGACAGACTTCAAGCTCAGATCTGAACTGAACCTACAACATCCCAAATACAACATATAAATGTTGTTCACTCAACCATGGTTTATTTCAAACAGCTATCAGACTGCACATAGGTTAAGTTCTTTTGCATACTGGTAATGTCCAGTTATAAATAAATTTAATTTCACTGTTTGTTTTCAAAGCAAGGGTACCAATCTCATGAGAAGGAAACTTCTGGTGTCTTTCCTAAATGTGTACACTGTAATGTTACGAAAACAACATAAAAATTAACGCAAGTAAATGACAGTCATGTCCCATGGGTTGTGCAATGTTGAACTATCCTGAAGTATTCAAACACAAAAATATTTCAATACAGTAATCTGCTGGAAATAAACAATTTGTTAACACTGAACCTTGAGAATGTCTCATTTAATGTCTGTTCAAAAACTTGAAAGTTGGTAGTCTCAGAACAGAGACAGTCAAGACACAAACAACACTAACCAGTAATATTTAAGGTAAGTGTCACATAAGTGACATTCACAGCCAAGTAGCTATAACAAGTTCTTTCACATTGTCCTAAAAGACAGATCCACAAGGATGGAAAAGATACATACCCTCTTTGAAGACGATCCTGCTTCAGCCTGGCCATTCAGATCATCAATCTGGAATATGCCTTGATCTGACGAGTCATCGGTCACAGTTTGCTGCATTTCAACCGAGGCCTTCAGCAGTCCGTTGGCATCATTTGCCTCCATATGTTCGATCTGACTGTTTGATCCTACTCCATATTTCCTCTGCGCTGCAGCCTTCTTCTTCATGAACGACTTTTTACGTCGTTTTCGTTTCCCTCCAGAATTGGCCTTGGCAAGATCTTCACTACCAGGCACTATATTTTCCTTTGCCACCAAGCCATGGCTAGAGTTTGAGCTCTGTTCTTGACATGAACTGGATTCTTCTGTGGCATTTTGTCCATCTAATGAATCTTCCACCAATAAATCTTCATCACCTTTTATGGCAGAAACACCTTCTTCCACAATTAATGAGATGGGACGAAAATCAGCAGCTGCAATGTTGATACGATGAACCTTCTCCAATTCATCATCATTAGTGACAGTCTCTGCACAAAATGTTTTGGGCACAGAAGTACCAGCAGTTATTACATGTTTCTGCAAATCTACATTTTCTTTGGTTACACAGCTCTCTGCAGAACCATCACGACTAGACATTTGGCTTTGTACTTGACTAGAATCAACATTTGATTCGTAATTCTGGATGCCCTCACATCTGCTTTCTTGAAGGCTGTATGTGACATCCACATTCTTTTCATGCAAGTTTATGGTGTTGTCATGTATCTCAGTAATGGTGGCTCCCCTTCCATGAAAATGGAGGAGAAAATTATCATCAGGGATAGGAGAGCAAGCAAGGTGTGGTGGAATGACCTCATCATCCCCCAGCTCACTAGGAGTAACTTCCTCCACAAAGAATGCCTCGCCTGAATCCCCAAGTTTCATGTGAATATCAAGTGACTCTCCATTGATTTCAATGTCAACCTGCAACAGGAAAGAACAGTGTACTTTCCTACATTGTTATTCAGGTAAGAGCTCGAAGGACAATAAAAGTAAAATGAAAAATCCACGCCAAGCAGATCAGCATAATTATGAAATGGAAATGAGATGGTTTTGGTCAACTGGCAACAAGTAAGCAACCAAGTCCAATCAATCTGCAATTCAGTGTTCTCTATTTTATATCGACCAATCAAATGTGCTGCAATGGGAGAGAAGTACATGCCACATCCTGTGTTTAGTTACCATGGCATCAGTCATGAGGTTTCTAGACCGAATTCTGAATGGACTTCCTTTTTACTGTAATTTTCTTTAGTATTTTCTGTCAGATACCTTTCAAAAGGCAGTAACTTCTGTTCCCTTACAGGGATTCAGAATGGATAAGAATGAGAATTCCTTTACAAATTAATGCCACGAATGGTGTTACTACTGGATACTTATTACCTTTATTACTATGACTAAAGTAATTTGGGTATGTTAACAGAAATGTTGAATTTGTACCGCATGTTTTCAAAATATACACTTCCTACCTCTGCATTCATGAAACATTTTGGGACATTTCTTTTGAACTATACATTTGTTGTTTCCTACTTTGAAGAGGTTGCTCTGAAACTGCACTGGCTGACGTAAAAGACCAACCAGTAACCAAAGTAATTCTCATCATAATATATCACTAATTCAGCACAGAGCAACGAAGAAACTTAAAGCCAACATGGTGACAAGGATAATCAGATAAAGATGTATAACTTCTGTGCTTTCATACACACCTAATAACCCCCAAATTAGAAAATTCTCACTTTATTAATTCTCTAAATTGTGCATGTAGGTCCTATCAGACAGCAAATTTTGGTCACAGATGACGTATCAAAGTGTGTCTGCAGGTGGCATGACAAGTAAACAATTAATTAGGATTTGTGGTACTTAAAGATGGCTGTCTTCTGGAATCCAGCACCATGAGAAACTAAAATCCTACTACAAAATATTTGTATGTGAGAATCTTATGTCCCACAAGGGTGTCACACACATAAAACATGGATGTACTGACTGAATGTTTTCCACATTCAGAAAGTCAAAGATGTGTCACAGTGGGGAGGAACATATGCTCCAAATGTGATATTACTTCTGTTAAACCCATTAAACATTTAAAGCGTCCTTTTCTTAAGTTACTGCATTTATAGGAAGTAGTAAAAAGAACTCTCTAGATGTTTCTATCAAGTGGCTTCAATTGTGTATTTACTGTATTCCATTGTCTTTAATATATTTAAAACACATAATGTTTTAAATAGTTTTAGAGTTTGCTTGATTTCACCACACCAAAATGTTACGCTTTTATACAATTCCAAAATGGCTGCAGCAATTACTTAGAACTGGCCTCACCAACATCCAGGACTGGTTGTCTTATTTCAGGGAGTACTTAATTTTAACTTAACTCCATGGTGCATGGTCCGTCTGGAAAAACTTATGCTTGCACAACTGGTAAAGATATTTCTTGCTTTTATACAACCCAAAAGGTAACTAGCAGTATTTACACTAACTTTCCTTGCATCTCTTTACGCCATATTCCATTTAATTCTTGTTAAACAATAGCCAGTTTAATCCACTCCAAGCAAAAACATCCTATTTCTTCACATTCCATTTTAACGTTGATCTTCCCATATACAAAAAGGTGTCCCCAACTAATTTCTTCCCATATTCCACAATTCTGTCCTTTGTCTAATCACCCATCAGGTGGAAAGTGCAAACTATAAAACTCCAGATTATGTACAATACTTTTATTTTCCGTCGTTTCACAAGCTTATTGTTAAAATCACATAAAATAAAAGTATTGTATTGAGGAACACAAGCAGGATGCAATTAAGATATAAGCTGTCCAGATTATGTATTTTTCTCCATCTCTTTCTTCGTCCTCTCAGGTCCAAATGTTCTCTTCAGCACTTTGTTCTCAAGAACCGCACTTCAAAAATACTAATTCGTGGAACTAGCGGTAACACATTTATTTCCATGAAACCGAATCTCTTGCCCAAGAAATCAACACTGGTTGAGGGTGTTAGAAAATAAATTTCTGAGAATAAATGGGCCTGCTAATGAGGAAATAAGAGACGAATGAAAGTGTTACACAATGACAAGCTTAATAAACTGCACTCTTTACCAAATATAATTAGCTTATCAAATCTAATGGGATGAGACACAACACTGCATGTCACACAAACAGGATAGATGAGAAATGCATAAAACGTTTTGGTCTGAACATGTCACAGAAAGAGACCAGTTAGGAGATCTAGACATAGATGGAAGAATAATTTTAAAAGGTGAGTGTGTGGACTGGATTCACATGGCTTCGGGAGAGTCCACTAGCAATCACTTGTAAACATGGTAAAGAAGGACTTCGTTCTATGGAATTACACTCTACAGTTTTTATGCATTTCCCAATTCCCACATACAAAGCCAAACCTGTCCGTACTTCTTTGGCAATTGCACATAAGTAGGTAAACAGTGACAGCTAAGCCATCTAAGCAGAAGACCACTGGCAGGCAATCTGACCTCAAGTAGCCTCTAATTTCAAGCAGAGTCCATCATGCCATACGCTTACTCCCCTCAGTGATGTAACATAACTAGTTGACAACTGGTCTGCTGCTTAAACTTGGCAACTTCATAGCTCTGATTCACCAAATTTAAAGGTGCCAAAGATTGCGAGACAAAGCCTTTCACAAACAGCTCTTCTTTATCTTGTTCTTGGCACTACATCCGAGTTGAAATGTTTGCACCCTCTATTGTAGACCTTCTTTAAAGACAAGGACAAGATCTCAAGAGTCAAACGAATTCAGAAATTGGGCTCACGTATTATGAATCACCTTGCTTGAGCACTACAATAAATAATGTCCCACGTACATAGAAGCAATCAGAAAGGTGATAGCAGGCAGCACAATTCAATTAATGCTAAATTACTGTCAAGAAATTTTATTTGTAAAGAGCTGATATACATAGCAAATACTTTATGGCACTGGTGTGCATTTTATTATTAAGGCATATTAAGACTTCATCTACAAATTTGTATAAGGCTTTATCGGTTGAGAGACCTTTTCTAAGTCCAAATTGTTCTGTGAGAATATTGAAGGTCATAGGAATTGTTTTGGTCATGTACTGTATTGCCTCTTACTTTGCTGGGTTTTCAGTACAGCCGAAATGAATGAGACTTCAGATTCTCACGGCAGAGAGTATGAAGTTATGCCTGCTGTTTTCTTCTTAGTTACCATATCACCACATGGCATGCAACTTTAGCACGTATGAAACAGTAATAAATAATCTACACTGATCAACAATTTCATTCGACATGAATGTAGTCTCATTAGACCTCATTGCCCTGATGATAGAGGCAGCAAGCACCTCTGAAAGGAAGGTAAAGTTCTACCAGACTACATGGCGCAACAGCCCAGATGACAACCACCTTCAAAAATTAAATGAGTTTTCTGCAAGTGTAGGACTGATTGTGACAGTATAGCAGTCCCGCTACACGTCATGTAGGTGCTCAGGGGGAGAGATGGTACAGCCCCTACTCGTTTTCGACCTCGGTACTAGATGGGGGTGAGTGGTCAGTATCACACCCCTGTCGCACTTTACCTTTGGGAAAGGACCCAAATACCCATTGGACAGGAGGCTCGGTGGGCCCCAAAACTGGTCTGGACCCAGAGGCTCGAAGAAAAATCCTCTGTCCCTGTCAGGGGACTGATTACATTATTATTTATATTTATTGATGGTTTTCTTCCACTGAGGAATATTTACCTGCTTCATATTTTACAACTTTCTAAACACTTCTTAATTTGTTACCAGTGTCTTAAACTTTAAACCAACATCATGACTTTGTATACTGTTCCCCAATTTTCATTTCTTAGATGGGTTATAAATTTATTTACAGCAAAATCATTTATCAGCATAGTTTGCTACATACAACTGTAATTATTGGCAAATGGTTTTATAATGGTTATTTATCACAATTAGTTGAGCATTATGGTCAGACAGTCTATTTATTACTGGTTTTATTAAATAAAGATGAACCTTCCTACAACTACTTAAAAACATTAAATGTTGTTGCCTGAGTAATTCTAAATTCTTCCTGGGATGTGATGAGCTGACGTGACATTAAATGATGTTCATAGGGAAATCTAACATCATTTATGGTAACTTCCAGCATGAAAATCTCTGTATTTATGACACCAAAGATGATTAATTCAGGTCTGGGTTTATAATGATAATTTACAATATAATAATTACTCAAAATCTCCTATGGGTGGTATTTATGCAGCTAAAATATTTTTGCTGTAAAACTTAGATTCCAGTGGTACAGCATAGCAGACAGCTAAAATACATGTCTATATTAGATCCTGTCTCAATTCAATAATGTTCACAGCCTCCATCTCTTCTGGAGATATACAGATTCCCTTTATCCTTCACTTAATTTAAATAGCATGACCACTTCATCACAACCTAACCTAAACACAAACACTGTAACAATATGCCTATAAAACAGTGTTTGTCCACATGAAAGTTACTCCAGTCCACACTTACTTCATCCCTCTTTGTATTAAAAATGTTTGGAATTTTCTCTTTGTTCTGTCTTTGGTGTAAGATACCAAAATGAAAATAAAACCTATTTTGTGCCATACACAAAGAAATTGGTACTATGCACAAATGTAACACAAAAATCATGACCCTCAACCTCAATTCAAGAAAAATCAACATAAAAATTTGCAAAGTAAGATTATTCTGACAGTTGAGTTCTAAAACATTTGTAATAAGCTAGAGGAGTCTGCATAATACAACTTACCACTTTTTCTCTGCTGCGGAGGACACCCAGCTTCCCAAAACGAACATGGAATGGGGAACACGTGAAGCTTCCATCAGGCTGCTCTACAACCACCACATCGATGGCTCCTGTCAAAGTTGCTGCATTGATTTCGTTGTAGAAGTCTCGGAAGTTGCTAATGAACTTGCCAATGTAGTTCATTCTGTACATTACAGCTGTGTTTGTGTTGCAATCCTTTGTTCGAAAATCCTTACTGCCTTATCATCCAAGACTTACTCCTGAGGCGTGTGAAGAACTTTTATGAAATGCGAGGTGGAGTATCAAGAACCTCGACTTCTTAACAGTTATACCTAATCTCGTTTCCACTGAGTTATTTCATTTCTTTTATGTTATGTAGTGAAACAGTTCAATGTCCTCAAACAAAGTACGCTGACACTTTAAACATCTGAATCAACAGATATATTATCAAATTAATTCCAGTGGCTTGACATCTGACAAAAACGCAAATCCATTGTTGATTATCAGAGCTCTTACGGCTGTCAAACGTCCACGGAAATGTCAATAAACAATTTATATATTACCTGAACGGTATACGTTTTGTTTACAAAGCTCAAAGTTTATTACACCAAAGCATAAAAATCATGCAGAAAAAATTCACTAATCACTCATTCGCTGCCTCCAAACGCAGATCGTTCACAAACAAATCGATGCTCAGAGTCGTCTGCAGTCCTCGCCAGCTGTTGCCAAGTCGTACGGCTGGTGCTGCTATCTAGTGAAAATCGCAATGCACAAGCTGCCGTTGTGTGCAAGGTTTGGCGGCAAACTTGGTTTAAGACGAATCATGGAACAAAAGGAACATTACATTTAATTATTTACGATAACGATAACATTATCACATCTTAAGAACACACAGCCGAGTCCTTGATCCCGGAATCGAGCCATAATGAAGTTGAAACTGCCATTGGGAAATTACAAATCTCCAGGTATCGACTCATTTCCAATGGAACTAATCCATACAGGTGGTAGGACACTGCACTCAGAGACACATCAGCTTATAGTCTCGATTTGGAACCAGAAAATAATACCACAACATCGGAAGTAATCAGCTGTTGTCCCTATGTACAAAATCGGTGACAACATTGAATGCAGGAAATTACGAGGTATGCCTTTTGTCAATGTCACACAAAATTTGATCGAATATTCTTCTGGCACGGTTAACGCCATTTATGAATGAACCTTTAACTCCAATGTTTTTTGATTGTGCTCTAGAACATGTCATCAGCAAGGGCTCGAATCGAATGGTGTGCACCAGGTACTTACTCTCCTCTGCTGCTGATGTCAATTTGCTGGTGCATGGTGCGGGTACCATAACCAAGAATGCAGATACTTTCCTACAGGTTAGCAGGTTATAAGTAACACATCATTTGAGAATGTTTCAAAATCTAAGTATCTGGGAACTGCAGTAACAAATAGAAATGAGGTCCATGATGAAATTAAGAGTAGAACACATTCGGGGAACGCTTTTTTTCAATTCAAAATCTGTTTTCATCTCGTCTGCTATCCAAAACACTAAAGATCAGGATTTATAAAGCAATACTTTTGTCTGTTGTCTTGTATGGAAGAACGTAGATTACAAGTGTTTGAAGCCAGAGCTCTCAGGATATTTGGATCTAGGAGGGATGAAACAAGTGGGGAATTTATAATATTGCATATCGAGTAGCTGAGTGAATTGTACGTGTCGCCTACATTAGTGAGGATAGTGAAATCTAGGAGGCTCCGATGGGCTGGACATGTAGCACGCATGGGGAGGTAATGGGTGCATACAGGATTTTGGTAGGGAATTCTTCTGGAAAACGACCACTGGGCAGACCAAGAAGGAGGTGGGAGGATAACATCAAGATGGATCTTAGGGAGGTGGGCTGTGAGGATGGTAAATGGATGGAGTTGGCTCAGGATCGTGTCCGGTGGCGGGCTTTGCTGTTGTCGGTTCTGCCACCAGGGAGTTAGTTTGTTAGTTAACATCACCAAATTATTAAACTCCGCCGTGACAGGTTGCATGTGGTTTGTTGACATTTCCATCGACAAGGCAGCAACAGAAACTTTGCTAGCATCACGAATATGATGACGTAAGAGGTGGCGTGGTGTATCACCTTATGGTATCATCCGATACTCGTTGAACCTTGTCATCGTCACAGAGTAAATAATGATTCGCTGCTAAAAGAGTCCCTTTCTGCATGCATAAACATAAACGTATGTACTGTTTGCTCTGAAATTAAAATTCATCAACGTTCATTTCTTTGTGAGCTGTTAGCCATTTATTTATACACGTAGAGGTCTTACGCAGTCACAAAGTAACAATTAGAACAGCCTAAAATTTATTCTTTTTCGTGTTTTCCAAAGTACAATTGTTCTAAAACAGTGTTACCAAAAGAGCGGTGTGCGTACCGCCGATGGTACGCGAAAGGACACCAATATGAACGCGACAAAATAAATAATTAAAAACTGCTGTCAGATTAACATAAAGATAATAAAACAAACTCGTTAATATTTAACACGCTCGTAAGGTTCTGTAAATTTTTAGCTTACCTCAGCTCTTTCATTTAAACACGCTGAGTAGCCTCAGTAACTTCATTGGTGCACCGAATTCAATAAGAATTTTGTAAAATGCTTCCCTCCGAAGCGAATCACGGATTTCCTCGAAGTCTATAAACAGCTGGTGTATTGTCCCATTGTCCTCGCATCTGTTTTCCGACGTATGACAAATACGGAACATGTTATCTGAATCTGATTGAGTATGTTCGAATCAACACTGATGATACCCAAAAATTGGACATAATCTTGACATAAGAATGCTCGTTGACATTTTGTGTGTTTCTGATAACAATGGCCTCCTTCCACTGTCCCACCAATTAATAAGCTCGTGGATCTCAGAACGTAATGCATTATCTTCTATTCGGATTAGTTTTGGCGGAATGCGATCTGTACTTGGTGATTCATAGTGTTTCAACTTTTCAGTAGCAAACCCATCCAGAATGGGTATTATTTCATTCTGTGTAACGTTGTTACAGACAAAAGTAATTATTTTGCATACTCAAAATACTGTGGATATCTGCAAGCCGGTCACCATTGTTACTTTTAACCTGGTAACTCGATATAACCTCTCTGTACACGTTTGATATATTTGTTCCTATTGTTTGAAGGTGTTTAATTTTGTCCCTCTTTTTAGTGGAACGCATTTTGAATGGCTTTTGTCACCGACTGGTACCAACTCTACAATCATAATTCATGCCGTCGCCACCTTGACAGTTGGCGTTATCGCACGTACTACAGAAAATGGTGGAATCTTTATTAATGTACTATTTATATACAAAGGCCTTTGTGTGTGTGTGTGTTTGTTACGAAAGGGGCAGACGAAACTCAGACTAGCGAACAGTTCTCTAGTAACCTAACAGAGCAGAATCTTTTGAGACCGAGCGTCGGCCTTAAAAGATTAGCCAACCACATACAAAACTGTAATCAAAATTAATCTCTCGAGGTTATCTCCACACGTAGGCTAAACTGAATGGGATCATCAGTGTGAATTTTGTCACAGTCAATCAACTAGTAACCATGTATGGAGCATTCGTCAGATGTGGGAGATGAAAAATTGGAGTACAGTGGAAGAATTCACCAGCTATTTAGAGACATCAAGAAACCTTATGATTCAGTTAGCAGGGCAGTAAGATAGTGTAAAGAACTGTCACTTAAGTCGGTGTTTGTATCAATGAATCTAATTTTAAAATGTTAGAGAAAAATTACACAAAGAGTCCATAATAAAATCCCGTATCTTTCTTATACGGACGTCAGATTCATGTGAAACCAAGGTCTGACATCTTCTGTTCCGGGCCTCTGTTTATAAAAAGAATACGGCGCTGATGCTGGTGTGACGTCAGACTGGTTGTGTTGCTGCAGTACGATTCAACGACTCTATTACTTGTCTTAGTACAAACGAGCTTCCGGCAGGAGCTGCTGGCAGTCGGCCAACATCGGTTATAGTCTTCATTATGTTGGCATGGAGAGTGAACTGAAGCGACAGTTCCTTCGAAAGCAAACACTGCCCTCATGTGGGGAAAAATAAAAGTTTTGCGAACACTGCTAGCGGGTTACCACAGCAAAAATAGCTTTTACAAGTTCCTACCGGCTTTGCCGAATTGTGTAAATGTGTACGGAGGTCCATGATAAGCGACCAGCCCTTGCTTCAGAGTACAGAGAATTGATGATGTTTATAATTTGATACTACGTGAAGTGCAGTGAGGACTATCATGAAATGTGAATTGAGTCACAGATAATTTAAAAAAACCCTTCGAAACAGTCATCACACAGCCTTCCCGATTCGTACATAAACCAGTTCAGTATAACCCGTGTCTAAGAGCTCCCTTCTGAACCCTAAAGCTGACTCGCGTATTTACGTATTCTGTAAGCATACACGATACTTGAATTCACGCCTGCATGAAGTCATAAGACATAAAATATGTCCATAAATGATCTTCTGGTGATTTCAAACGCAACGAGGAACGAAACGATCTATTGTGTCTGCGCATGTATTATCATTAGTAACCTCGAAAACAACAGAAAATAAAGATAAACTTGTCACAGACGACTTCAAAGTCCAAGGATAACAAAAAGTATTCCTTTATCCCATGTATTCCGCAGCGGTATCCTACTTGTCGCTCTCAGCGGTCCATAACATCTCGTACACTATAAAAATGAACAAATTCCGTCATTTCTCCACGTTATCACTCATTTATTGAACGTTCACAGAAAGAAATTTTTGTAACAAAAATTATTACCTTAGAGTAACCGTCTCAAAAAAAAATGAGGCAAGCAAGCTGCTTTATACGTTGCAATAAACTGAACAGTTAAATAGAACTTCACACTTTTTAAGTCGTTAATAAAGTCAGTTCAAGTCTAGTAAAAAATTAAAAACTGCTTCTACTTTAATTAAACTTCAAACAGAGCTTTCAGCGGACTTGAAACGTACTACACATCAATAGGTTAGGTTAAAGTCCATTGAAGTATTTGTGAAGTGACTTGCATTCAAGCAATTTCATTAGCGTGAACAAGACTTAAATGTCCAATTTGAACACCAGGAAGACGATGGGATGATGTAAAAGGGCGCGCTGTGAGTGGGTGAGTTACACGCAATGGATGGCGACCGTATAATGGATGCTAATCTGACTTCCCGGTACAACACAGGAGCAACAATGGAGCACAGGCAGCGAACAATATGCAAATTAAACGTGGACTTGCAACACTCTTGCATTGAATATCCGTATCATTTACCTTGGTCACGAGATATAACCATTAGAACAGTTGATGAATTGTAATTTTATAACGAGGTGGGATTTCAATTGCGATTTAATGAACTGGATGCCGCTTACACGCTCAGAAATACGAAAGATGTTCCCGCCGCATTAAACGGTAGATTTTCGACGTGTACAACGGAGGTATAGTCGGCGCAGTTGTTTTTGGCCGGTGGAGAAACTAGCGGAGCTGGCGGGCGGGCCTACTCTGTGTACCTGAGGTGGCACGGCCAGTGTATTTCTTTTGTTTGGGCGTTCAGTCCGATAAGCTCCTCCGTGCAGTCAGCATTATACTATCGCACAAGTGACTTGCTCCTAGCCTTCCCCTTGAAAATTCCACCGGCCAAAATCTGATCATGCACATAGCGAAAAACCACACACACGTGACAGCCACTGATAACAGTGTTAGTGAATGATACCCTTAAGTCGGGAAAGGATATTTTCTGGCTGATATCTTAACCAGGGATCTCTCATGTGGGAGGAAACGCGACGTGAACCGAGGTTTAAATGTCTCTCTCCTTAAAGTTTCGTTTATCCCAGATAGGTTAAATTAGCTCAGTCCTGGGGATTACATCCAGAGATTCTCAACCCACTGGCACAACTGATCTGGTCAACTCAGAACGTCCCTGTCCACGCAACGCTAAAACCCAAGATTATCGCAAAACTTCTGCAGGTGTACAGACAACTGTGGACGTACAGCATCCATTTCGACAAACATCCGGCCATAAGAGTAAGTAGTAGCCATGTGAACGACGTTTAAGTAAACTCGAAGGTGAATCCTCGAATCCATCTCGTGCGTGTAAGTAGCAGAATAACTGCAGTGTTACTGGGGGCCGGGGGGGGGGGGGGTAATGGTTACTTTTTATGCGTAGGCGTATACAGATCGAAAAGAAAGAACGTTGTTTGGTGTTGAGAGTGCAGATGTTGTAATATCCGAGACCAATGCGTGCGCTTTGCCTTTGCCACTAGCTTGTAAGTAGCAAAACGCATGCGCTGTATAAACCAAAGTGACATCATCGATATAGGAAATGGGACAAAGACCTACAAAGAATTCCTGCCGGGAAATAATGTTTGTTGTGTTTCCTTATCTGCTACCCCTCTCAACCCCCTGCGTTTTACGTCACGACTGCAGTAGGGGAATATGGGGTACAATGGAGCACAAGCGTTCTTTGTGGCCTCGTTCGAACATTCTCGCCATTGTTTGGTTTTGGCCTTGTCAGAAAACCGAAAGTTGCGAATGATATT
This sequence comes from Zootermopsis nevadensis, assembly GCF_000696155.1. Next base: position 143,176 of record NW_019059582.1, read on the forward strand.
TCACACTTCAGACGTTCGCAACCAGAATAACAGGTTCATACGGAAATGTCCCATAGTTGTGTTGGTGTAACATAAAAGGCTCTGTAATAAATGCAAAACTCACCTTGATTAGGTGGTGTGCTGTAAGCTCAAAAATGGCCAATGGACAACAGATATAATTTAAAACGCTGCGGTGAATAGCAAAACATCCAAGAGCACGAGCCTTTAACATCAACTGCTTGAGAACAGAGAAAAAGGATCTCGCAAATAATACGCAGCATCCACTCCTGAACACGTTGATGCCTCGAACAAGTACTTCAGATGCCTTCCGACAAAACGCCGTCGCCTTGCCACTCGAATAAATATGAGCTCTTGCGTCACTGCGACCCCACGTTCCCCTAATCAGGTGAAAATGTTTTGACCTTGGCAGTGCGACGGCGGTGTCCATCTGCGACAAGAAATCGGTATTCCAGTTGATAAAATATTATGCACAGTTAAAGCCACACATTTTGACAAGGCCAACGCGTTTTTTTTTCTGGATAACAGATTATAATACCTTCTTACGATGGCAATTCAACAACATTTTCCTGTGTCGACAGTATGTGTGCGGCATTCGCAGAGTAATCTATTGACAAAGACACATCTCACTGCCCATTTTTTCTTTCTATTAAACTGAAATGGGTGGTCAGGGCCATTAATCAGGTCTGATAATAAATACAGCTCCTATTTTGTTCATGCCTTGAATATGTGGCTTCTATTCTCGTCTCCCTCAAGTGTTTAACCTAAAAACCTTCTTCCGGAACAAAACTTTCGGAGTTAATCTTTCACGAAAACGATTCTGTCACTAAAGCCGTTATTTCATCTTCCGTTCATTTGTCTTTTAACAATCATCTACCACAATTACTCCCCAACAAACAGGAAAAAAAATCTCACCGGGACTTGAACCCAATATAATTTTATCTGGAGGGAGGGGGAGATTATGGTCTTTGCTTCCCACAATCTCCTCGCCGAAATAAACAAATTTGGTCTTGTCCGTGTTCTACCACGATTATTTTTCAGTGTACAGAAAATATCCTCACACGGTGTTTCTACGTCGCATTTCATTCCAATTTCCTAACTCATGACCAGATTATGTGCTCGAAGTGTGATTGGAAATTTGTCCTGATTCCATATTAAGGCTTTGACCGGGATGTTCTTTTGTTAAATCTTATGTGGTACCGCCTGATTCGACTTCTAATGGTTAAGTGAAGTGTTTTCTTCGCGGTACGGACTGAATTCATAAATAATATTCAGACGATCTTCGGCTTCAAAGGGTTAAAGATATTCCACTTTTCGTCATCCCCTTCTAGCATTAATTGCATGTATACGGATACCCACACTCGGTTTCACGTTAACCCAGGCATAAAATTCAACCCCCCCCCCCTTTACGGTCTGCGTTACGAAAACACGTGGACATCCTAACAGGTATGTCAACTCCGTCTTGTGTTCTACTCGGGCGGCGTCGAAAACAAACACACTTGCTATTGTTTTCTTACGCAAGGCTTCCGGTCTTGCGTTGCTATTGGGTGTACACATCCATGTGAGACGCAGGCTTTTGTGAACAGCGTAATAAACTTTTCGGTTCGAAAGACAACGGGGAGTTTTTTGACTAGCTGAGCGTCAATCATCTTCTCAACAAGTATAATGCTCAATGTAGACACATATCACGTAACCTCACCAATTCTCAATGGCTGAAGAAATCATTTTCAATTGAAATGTACTGATCCTTCGACTGTAAATTGTCATTACAAGTTCTTCCAGTGTATTCACGTAATTCTGAATTTAACAATTTCGAATCACGATATACAATCATAGCGCCACTAATTTTAAGCACATGGATAATTTAGAGCAGTGGTATTCAACTTTTTTTGTTCGCGTACCCCCAGATATTTCTCAACTTTGTACCCCCAAAGTTTTTGGTGTATAATTCAAGTTATACATAGTATATAATCTCCCAAATCGAATGTCCTTACGTCCGGTTCTCCTGTGGCTAACCTTAAATCTGGCCCTGATTATTCAGTGTTTATCATAAAATAATATATATATAAATATATATTTTAAATTTCACGTGCCCCTTAAGATGTCTTCGCGTACCCCAGGTTGAATACCACTGATTTAGAGTATGGTAAGCAGAACATAGAAGAGAAAGTTTCTTACCTGGGACACTCTGAGCTGTGGCCTATGACGAAATTCGATTTGTAGGTGTCCTTACCGTTCATTCTCAGCCAATCACAACGTTGTATTATCATTAATTGGAATTTAAAACGCTACGCTTAAACAAAATAGTCCTTGCACGTTCAACAATAAAATCGCTACTGACTCTTAACTGCCTCCGCTGAATTAACTTAAACAACCAAGTCAAATGACGCAGGAAGTAAAACTACTCAAACGTCACACATTTCGGATAAACACAGCTGGGGCGCTCCCAACACGAGATCGCTCACACCTCCGTGCCCAGCCAATCACACGCCTCGTTTTCCCTCGCCTCATCCAAATAGCCAGTCAGAATCAATACATAGCACCTCGCCATCAAAAGAGAGAGCAAAGTTGTTTTCCCATGTGACATTTCAGAATTCTAAGAAGAAAGGCGTTAGGCATGTGCGTATAATCTAACAATGACTACGACCCTAGTCAAACTGCGCAAAATCTGCGAGGTTCCAAGGCAGCGTGACCAGTTAAAACCAGAGCGTGGTACACATATTTTGCGATTCCCATTGTCTCGCGGATCCGGAATTAAACTTGTCACAGATGAAACGCCGTTGTTGCGCACAGAAACTCGGTCCACAAACGTAACTACACGAATACTCAAGCATTACGTTTGTATTCCATCCATTATTAACGACACGAAGCGACATTTCGAATGAAAACTTTTAACATACGTGGGCAGGTGCTTTAGAAAATCGATCAGTTAATGGCGGTGAAAACATCGACTGTTATCTTCTGTAATGTGTACTGTATTGGTGCAATTGTACCAACTTTCTGTGCCGCCGGGCTACTGCCACTCGCACGAACTTTTACCTTTGTTCGCCCCACCCCTGAGGAATGATTAATTACGCGACATATGTAACCAAATGTTTTATTTTTCATCTTATATTTGGTGACTGTTTCTTAACTGAATCAGACGAAGTTTTGGACAGCCTATCTAAATCAGGAATAAAATTCATTGTTGTCAGTTCAATCACACCGCTGGGTTGGATCCAAAAATGTATTACTCTGTTTACAAAATCCAGTAACTGAACTTTATCCTAAACCAAAGTTAAAAGTAAGCAGTGTTACACACAAATACGTGTTAGAGGTTAGTTCCAGATGCTTAATATCCACACACGTTTTCACAGATACCACGTCAGGTGATTTAAGATTTGTTATATGCCAACAAACATGATCGGTCAGAAACTTATCTTCGTCTTGATATCGCAGACAAAGAGACGAAACATTTAAACAAAACACTGAGGAATGTTCAAAAGGGTTGTACAAAGCCAAACATAATCAGCATGCATACATGTTGTCTGTTTGACTGGTTTTTTGTTGTTTTCAAGACTCCAGAAGAATTCAAACACAGTAATTGAAAATAATTTACAGATATAAACAGGCAGGGTTTGAAAATCTGTTACTTCTACAGCAGAAACTGCACTATTTTAGTTTCCTAAAAACTTTTAATAAAAGTGACAGAAGTCGTTTGTGCGAATTTAAAAGATTCTCATAACCTTTCGTGGACAATTGTGATTTTTAATGTTTCTGAACAAAATACCTTCGGGGTTGTTCGGGGACTTGCAGCCGTACGGAGGCAGCGGTATCGCGTACGCCAGATGTTGCCCCATCCCAGTCTCTTGGGCAGTGTTGTCAAGGTCGGCCAGGTTTAAACGATTGCCAACAGTACAGCTGGTGAGCACGTGTTCCAGTCCCCTCTACATATGAATGTCCTTCCAACTTGTGCAATTTTATGGAACCGAGTCGCCCTTTCTCGATAACGCGATAGATGTCTAATTAAAAGTCGACTGGAGTGGACGCCAACCAACCAAGAAGCTAACTAAACGCGGAGTCCTGCGCAAGCGCATTGCTGGAAATGGTAAACAGAGCCTTATAAAACGGGAATTTGCTTACGCTAACCACGTTACGTGCGCGGGAATGGTGTTACCTAGCACGGGGCGACGTCTTGCGAGCCGAGTTCTATTGCCACATCTCGGCACTGCAGCTCACATTACGTAACCACACACAATGCCAAGAGCACGGATTACCGGCTTAGCCTGAAGCCGCACAGACTTCCGGAGTTCCTGCCAACTTAATTAATTAAAATAGTACTCAGGTTCGACAAAAATACACATAAAACTGGCAGAAACTCTATTTCACACCACGAATTAAAAATAAAATTTGGAAAATGAGAAATATATTCAAGATATTGTTTGTATACTACGACGGTAACTCGGAAAATGGTGCCGGAGATGAGAATATTATAATATTGAAAAGGTGTGCTGTTTGGAGATCATTGTTGAAACAGTGTGAGCCAACAAAGATCTCGGGTCCCGTTGTTTCAACAGCGCATTCCAACAATGGCCCGTGGTCATGTGGGTTGCATCTCCGCTTGGAGAACCGCGGTGGACGAGTAGACACGGGCGGGCTCATGCTCAAACACTGGGTCTCCGAGAAACATATTGTTCACTAGAATGAACGGACTCGAAACGTGATCCAACATACGTTCTGTTCCTGAGAACAATACCTCGCCATGTTAGTTTTTTTTAAGTAGGCCCAGAAACGAGGAAAACTTAACTCTTCGGATAGGTGACGTTCTTTGCTGGAATCTTAATTTACGAAGCCGCTAATCAGCACCAACTGCGTCAACCAAACGTTCGCCCGTGGTGTGAACGCACTCATGCCTCGGCTTAAAACCGGGCGGTTGACGACGCTTTCAAATGTCCTGGCTTGCTTAGTGGCCAGACGGCTGTCAGCACACTGAAGCAGGAGTCACACTCAACACATGAGCGAAAATTAAATTTAAGTGAGATTTGGTTCTTATGGCGAGGAGTATGATCGAAGATTACCGGCGTTGCACAGGTGATGCGCCCACCGGGAGGAAAGGGGGGAGGGTATAGGATATGGTGCTAATATTATTTATTATTAATAGCCTCAAAAGAACCGGACAAATTATTACCGACTGCCCGCGAGAGAAGAAAAGATTGCTACATGCAGGTTGCGTAAGAAGACAAACAGAATTCACTGAAAGAATTCGTGAAGTCAGACTCAGCTCAAGTACAGACCTGCCAGAAATGGCGGTGTAAATATTGCAAGTCATTCCTTTCTTTCTCTCTCTCTCTCTCTCTCTTCGTGTGTTTTGCAATTCAAACGTAAAAATGGTTGCTGAGCTCGCTTAAATAAATATTTCTCATGAGAGTCTTCAAAACGTGACAGCAAACGTTGAGAGGCCATGAGACTTTGGACAAGTAAACGTTAAGTAACACTGTTTACGAAATTAACATCGTGAACTCAACATCAACACACGCGCGCCACATTTGCCAGAGACAGAGTATTCGCAGATTTGTTTTAATTAACATTAAATGTGTATGACCTATCTACTCTGTGTGGCATTTCCACATTTGCATCCTAAAAAAACCAAGGTCGATGATAATATCGTACTTTTCTGGGGTTTTTGCACCGTGCAAAATCGTAGGTTATGTTCTATGTTGGAATCTTTGGCACGCAACAGGCAGACTTCAGACGGCCAGCATGCTGTCTACATCTTCGAGGCTGAAGTTTCTCTGAAACGTCGGTATCTACACTGATTATGGAAACAGCAAGCACCTGTTATTTCGAGGGCACAAACGAATCTTTTGTGGCAGGTAAACTGCGACGTAATAACATGTACCAGCAAGAAACTTTTGCGTTTTAAGAGTTCTATTTGGAATGTTACACAAAAATAAGTTTCAAAACATGTTTTGACGCGATTACGCATTTGTTGCTGCGTTTCGGGCCCGTCGCAGCCTTGGAACGCTGTTCATGAGGTCCACTTCACGCACCAAAATGGGTCACGCCTCCACGCACAAGGTCACTGCCAGCCGAGCTTGCTTACAATATTCCGATTGATGTGGTTACTGGCGAGCTACACTAAAATTTATTGCGTTGTTTGCTTATAAGTCTTCTTTAACGACGCATTCAACTTTTCCCGGAATGGACTGTGAAAATATTTAAATCTGTGACTTCCGGCGTGCCATAGCACATTGTTAAACAGTCTATCGCGATGTTTAATTGTCCCGATCCCATGCAGCCGATATTTTGCACAAAGTTCAAGCAACAACCACTAGCAATCACAATAGCTCACCTCCATAAAACCAGTGAAGCTTTTGATCTGTAAAAAGGCCAAGTTTTGTCCTTAAATGCTACACAAAAGCAAGTGATAATGAAAAAAACCTTGTTTTTTCAGTAAAGTCTGAGGAACACCTCTGTGAAATGAAATTTACTTACAAACCCGTGCTATGCAAAACAGTGCTACATGAAGCAGGCACTGGCCATTTTGTTACTATGCATCGCTACGGACAGCAGGGTATGTATAATGAACTCTTTTGAGTTTTAAATAATTCTGTTCAAGATACTCCGGTTTACGCTTTGTTAGGGAACTTTCCGAATTTTTTTTTGTAGAAAATTTATAGCAATTGTTAGATTTGAAACACTAAAACGTGATGAAAACTGAAATTTCTAAAGCAAATGGTAAGATGCAAGAACAGAAAGTGCGCTTTCTGACTGAACACGAATGATTTCAGAGATTCAGAATGATTCCTATTTATTTATTTTTTGATGTTCGTATGTTTCAGAGCGTACTGGGAGGTTCCTGACAAACTTGCGGGAAATGTTCCTTGGGTCAGTTTGAGTTTAAGTAATCAAATGTATGTCATTGTGAAGTTCAAATTATGGAACTAAGGACAAATACAACATATTCAAAGTGAAGCTTTTGCAGCGACTGAAGTTGATGAAAGACTCTTGGGTTAGAAGCCGCGTCAGGTGGCTGAATGGCGAATAAACCATATCTTCTGCCTTCGTTGGTTATGTTACAGAGTTCTTAAATCTGCGTCCTGTTCGCTTATGTGTCGGCACATATTTTAATGGTATGTTTTGGATGCACATAGCCAATCTATGGGTCTTCAGGCATATTCACAAACGACACCACTGCTGACGAGAAATAAGGAATATGAGTAATTATCACTAGATCTTCAAATTACAGTTTCAAACTATAAATATTAAATTCCACCTATTAAAATACAGTACCACTTTTCCCAAGTATGTCCCTACTGATAAGGCTTCACACTAGTTCTTCCGAGTTAGAATTCACTCGCTGTTATCATCATTTCAATATAGCCCTGGAAATGGATGGCGCTAAAGCTCCGTGCCTATACCTGGCCGCCGCAAGGCAAGGCTGTTTTGATGCGATTAAAGATGGATACATTTTGTAGTGGGGTATGGATTGGGCTGGACCGTCTGTAGTTAGTGAGCTATTTTGAATAAAAAATTGTTACTTTTTGCTTTTTGGTAGATGCTAACTTTGGACTTGAAGGCTGTTGCTGCTGCCTGTCCTGTCTGATGAACGACACTAGACTAGTATCAGTACCAGTGTTTTTTAATTGTCAGAATTTAATGTTCCTCTTAATTGGCAGTTGTAGTGATAATTATTCCCCACTTAATGGTACCTGCACCTTCGTGGTGGTGGGGCTTGAGTTATCTCAGTGACCCCAAGAGCTATGCTGGCGGTAGCCAAATTTGTCGAGGGGGAGAGGTCAGACTAAGACAGGTAACCTGGTCCCCCAGGTTGGGGGGGTTGGTCGCAAGGCTAACAACCTTGCACCGTAAAAAGGAAGATGTTTCGAAACCTAGATCTAAGCCTTGGACAGACGGACCTAACAGAGGACCGAATGGAAGAGGAGAATTGAGGAGGCCATGGACCGAATACGGACCGGAGAGCCATAGAAGAAGAAGAAATTATGTACAGACACTTAGGTAATATATGTAATTTTTTTATAAAATAATCTGTCAATCAAATAATTTAGGAGAGTAAACGTAAGGCATGCATTAACATTTATATTGAATACATTACGTATTATTGAATTTCAGTGGGCACTGATAGTAATTTTTAAATGATGAAGCCCCAATAAAGAATGCAGTTATACAGAAGAAGTGCTAAATAATTTTAACTTTAACTCTACAATAGACAACATGAAACTGATAAAAAATATTTCATATTAAAGCTCCTTGAAACGACTCTTCTGTCTCAATTACAGGCTTGGCATGGTTAGTGAAATGATACTTATGAATCTTTCAAGGTTTAATCAAAGAACAGCCGTCACGGAGCGGCCATTTAACTGTACAAGTTTATAGAATAAAATGAAGACGATCTTCAATCTTGACCTGGAAACAGGAATCATGACACTGAAAAACAATTTTGTGACAGACTGTGGGAAACGCACAGTAACTTAACGTGCCACCTTCACACTTGCATTCGCCTTTAACATCGTCAACTTGGAATTCAAAATATCGTCTTCCAAGCACGGGCAAACACTGAAAATTTAACGCCTCACTGCAAAACACGATCCCACATTTCAAAATATAATGGTTATGGAAGCCCAAATATACACAACGATATCTCCCACAGAGAAAACAAGCGGCTAATACAAACGTCAGGATTTCTCTCACCCCCGCAAGTGCAAGTTATACCATCTGAGAGCAGGTCCGACGTAACGCAAAAAATAGCCGAAGGAATATGAAAGTATAGCATTAAGTACATTTAAAATTCAAATTACCGAAACAATTTTGCATCATTACCAAATGTGAGATCAGAGCAAACTTTTAATGGCAATCAAAACAAAATTATTCGTCCCAACACTGGAATTTTACAGTCCAACGCCTTCAACAGAAACTTGTACTTGCAATTAACCATCCCGGAGCCTGTGAACAACATCCATTTTCACTGCTCCGCTAATAACAACAATGTAACGGGTTCATCCTCGTACCTTCAACTCTGAATGGCCGTAGAGTTTAACGTTGCACTCTGCGTATCTGAGTTCACAGTGGCATTGTGGCTATTTAAAATGTTCGAATGATGATTCGTGTTAAGTGCTACGAGCACTTGGTTCTTATTACGGAGTTCAAACACTTGCTGAATGGCTTCGCGGAAGCAGAGGAAGTTGTAATCGATGATACCTATAACAAAGAGTAAAATGCCCTCTTGAACATCAATCAACTGATCAGAACCCTAAAGAATTTAAAATACCCTGTTATCACATCCAACACCTACATCACCACTAAGAAGAAGGGCTGAAGGAAAACATAATTCATACAATAAATTCTCAGTATAATGGACACAAATATAACGACTTTTGTTATAACAAAAATAATGTTCATCCCCTGCCAAACCTCCATGTCCTCTTTCACCATTTTTCTGGTCACAGTGACAATAAAATTGGTGATGTTTAATATGATCGTAAGAGTGGCACATCACAGTAACCTATGTGACAGGAAAATGGGCTCAGAAGTCAGCGGGTGGCTTAACTGAAACGTCATTTATTTATTAGCTGGACATGCCAACCTTGACTGAAATACCTTTTGTATGTGGTGAACAATAATTTGGCAATCATGTAAATGTTCACGTGTCACTTACCACTCACATTAAAAAATACTGCATTTCACTTCTGATAATTTTGGTCATTACCATCTCAAGCTACGTTAGTTTTGTTCTTGCGTTAGTTTTTCAAGTTTCTGAGTTATTATAGTTGTTCTCCAAAATAAGGCCACTCACATTTAACATTATCAACTGTATGTTACTACCTAATGCCACGTTGTTATGTTATTAAATTTACCACTAACTTACGACTTAAATGTTTTGTATTCTCTTTCATATCCTTTATATGGAACAGGTGCAACAACTCATTCTGGAGGAATGAATTGGACAATGGTGTTAAAATTTACCCTCAGCCGAGTAAATATTTTCTGTACGGCGGCTTGTCTGGCACTGGGGAAATGGAGATTAGGTAAACTCCCTGCATTTTCATTCAAGACTCACACGTGGGCAAGTCAGGAATTTCTGTGTCGTTTTGGCACCACATGTCAGGAGGAGGAAGCTGCTTGCAACAGTCGTGAATAACACCCTTGTTTGTCTCGGCACTTCATTAGCCTATCCTATTTGGGCAAACTTTGTGATGCTTGTCGAAGGTGGAATTACAGGTTGTTCTGTCAGGTAGTCTGTTTCATCAGTCTTCATCAAGTTCCCACGCAGTCTTCGTTCTTTCATTCTCTTGCCTGCGGGCGCCATGCCTTAACCTCACAGATATGCAGTAATGAAACAAAAGAGTTCTTGTCTGAACACAATGCAGAAAAAGTTATTTTTAGAGCGTATTTTCCTCTTGACTGCATACAAACTGAGGCATTCTGAATTCTCAAATAAACTCTGTCACAATGGAGGTATTGGAATAAAATTTCTTTCCTAGGATAGAAACAAAGCCTTTGATTCAAGGGAATGTAATCCCATGGCCCCTGACACTTCAGCCTGAGCAGACCGAGTCACAGCGACTGACCTAATATTTCATGGCAGCTTGTTCTTGCGATATTTGTGCTAAAGAGTTGAATCCGGTCACAGGACTGTGCGCCTTATGGCCATTTTTACTTTTCTGGTTTGCAACTAATCATTATTGTTGCTGATAAGCCATAATCAGAATCAGTGACAAAGAACTCTGAGAAAGATTGTATTAATTTCACTCTCAATCTAAATAACTGAAAACAAATGTAAATGACGTGTAGACATACAGGTCGAAAATTAAGAAATTTTGTATACACGTAAATGTGTTCATTTTCAATAACATAATTTTTACTTTGAGTTTATAGCTTAAAAATGCAACAAATATACCATATTTTGTAAAATCCAGCACTTTGAGTCTGTTTAAACGCCATTTAACTCCATATGTACACAAAGACCCCAGGAATTTAAATACTGTATGCTAAAGGTTAAACATTACCTTGCCTGTCAAAGTTGTCTTCTCGGAGAATACAAACTAATGCTAGGAACTTGTTTACTTCTCGAAGGTACAATATGGTGCCATTGTTCAATTTTATCAGACTTGAACTCTGAGAATCAAATGCTGCTGCCTCCGTGTCTTCCCGAAGACTGAAAAACAACACAGACAAAATGAAATAAGTCAGTAATTCAAACTTGACATGTATCTTCCATCAGTAATAACGTGACAGTAATTTTGCCTTAATACATTCAACTAAATGGGGCGTGATGCTGACCACTCACCCCATCTAGTGCCGAGGTCAAGAAAGAGTAGGAGCTATAACTCCACTACCCCCAAAAGCCTGCATGGCATGTAGTGGGACAGAAAAAGAAATACAGTGAAACCTCGATGCATCGTTTTCAGCGGGGGTGGGAAATAAAAACGATGAATGCGGGAAAACGATAGATGCGGGAAAGCATTAAAAATTTAAAAAAAAACAATGTTTCTCTTTCAAAGTTACTTCTTTTTACCAAAAAAGTCTTTAATGGACAACTGGTTTGTCGAAACTTTACGTTTTAGGCCAAACAGAGCCCTTTCCACGTTCAAAATGTTTTCTTCGTCACGTTCACTAATATTATGCGCATAAAAGAACGACTTCACTTTCGCCAATGTAGCGTGTGCTTCGGCAAAACTCGGCAAAGCTTTGGGCTCGCATTCGTCGTCTTCCTCTTCCTCACCACTCCAACCCCCTTTGCGGACAATAACAGGAAGAATGGAAATACTATTAATG
>NW_019059582.1:159853-174278 GCF_000696155.1 Zootermopsis nevadensis
CTAATTACATATTATCATTTAACTTTTATCACTGGTGTGTCACAGCTTATGCATGATCCAGCTGACAATGCATTGCATTAGCATACGGATAAATCATTAAGCCCTGAGATTTGGCCAGCTGGCAGCCCTGCAGCACAGGACTTGAAATCTCTTATTCCCATACGATGAAGGTTAAATGTGGCAGTGAAGTCTCCTTCCAAACCCCATGCTTCATGGCATAACTTGGCTTTATGTGCACAAATGTGGCCAGAGACACAAGACATTAATTCTGCTCCTTTCTGGTTCAACCACTGATGTAGGCACCACTAAATTCTTCATGCAATGACCATCTCAAGCCCAAATGTTTAGAAAAAAAAAAACCAATGTCACAATTTCTTGCAAGTTCCACAAACTTACTTCTGTTCATACATGTGAAGTCTGTGCACTGGTGCAAAAATCTTTTGATAATTTTAGTTGCTGATATCAACTTTCCAAATTTTTCAATTATCTTGAACCCTGTTTCATTGCCACCACAATCTTCTTCTCTTTTTCAGCCATTTCACACAGGGTTTAACAAATACACTTCTGCACTAACTGACTACAGTGTACTGGAACTGAAAAACAGTGGCAAGACAGACTTCAATAAAGATCAATAACATGCAAACCTCTCCTCACTCCCTCCTCTATTTGTCCTCCCTTTAACCACCTACCAAACATGCTGAAACCCAAGCACGCAAATGGATGCAAACATACTTCACACACATCCTGTTTCACAAACAAGCGCAATTTTATAAATCAACAAATCAGAAAAGAGAAATCTGCATGGTAAGTCGTCACTAACTGGATAATCAGAAGTACACTGTACTATTATTACATCACAAACTGTCCACTGTAAAAGTACCGAATATCTGACATCACAATGTTTCCCGAGTAGACTCAGCTACCATTTTCAGGTTACCATTATATCAACCCAGTGATCTAGTAGTTAATGTGCTAGCAAAGAATTAAAAAGACCCTTTAAACCCAAGCATTACCACTAATCTTACAACCGAGAATAAATAAAAATCTGTCAGTATAATGACAACCAGTGACCTGAAGACAGGAATACAGCTAAACTATTGAAACATTAAGAAAATCAAATATATTTCAATAGACAATGTTCAAACATAATAAATAATTTACCTATTGACCCATATAAATCATAAACAATGCTAGAGAAAGAAACTCTTTATGTTTTACTCCTTACGCACTACATTTTTCAACGCATCTTGACCAATTTAAATCCAATGTTTAATTTTCTCACATTGTTTATCTGCTCTAATTAAACCTTCAAGAAGAGATAAACATGGAATGCCACTTCAGCGTCAATTATCGTTACGCACGGTGTCGTATGATCCAGCTTACCGGAATCTGCCAGATCATCGTTCGCTCGTTGATGGATATCCCTTTGCGTTTCCATCTTGTAATCGTCTGACAGACCATCAACTTTGTGGATAAATACTTCAAACCTAATACCCTGGTTAACCTTGAAAGCTTTTGTTACTGTGAGATGAAGTTTGTTTAATGCCTCCATATAATCATCCTGAAATTAAACATGTCAGATTAAATCAACTAATACCCACCACCACATTTCTCAATCACAAATAACACTAGCCCACGCAATTTCTAAAATAAACTTTATTCATCTTAATCAATACAATACTTTTATTCACCGTCTTTACACAAGCTTATAGATTGTTAAAATCACATAAAATTATAACATTTCAACATTTGATATTGTTACATTTTAAAATGACGACATGTTTCGATGTTCATTCCATCATCGTCAGGTCTATCAATCAAAATTAAAAACTGTTGCATCTGCTGCTCTGCGTATACTGATTTTGTTCTACCCGTTAGATTTTATTTGTTTAACCTCCAGGCTTCTTCCATTTAATTTTGAGGGCTGCGCCTGGATGCCTTAAATCTGCAAAATCAATTTTAATTTTCATATCGTGATCCTGGCTACTGACATAGGAAATGGAATAATTTTAAAGAATTACTCAATATATCGTAATACAAGCAAAAGAAAAGTAATCACAAAATATTTAAAGTATTATAACATACCGGGTTGGGTGTGAGGTGCGTGTCCGATATTACGGAGCTGTAGACTGCAACTAAGTCTCAAGACTTGGGACGAGTGACTTCTCAAGACTTGGGACGAGTGACTTCTCAAGACTTGGGACAAGTGATTTCTCAAGACTTGGGACAAGGACTTCTCAAGACTTGGGACAAGTGACTTCTCAAGACTTGGGAGTCTAGTCGTGATAGGGATGGGACAGGTCAAATTTAGAAGGAAATTTAGAAGGTAGTCTCGTGTGTGAATCACGTACGTCATTGCTAAAATAAACCCCTGCCTTGTCTTGGAAGTGGAAGTGTCAATGACTGATTTCAAATCAGATTAAAATTTCAAAACTCCTTTGCGTTCGTCGGACTCCGTGAGAGACAATAATAACTCTACATGATCGGAAAAATCAACTACCTTTGCACTACAATAATTTTATTCACCGTCTTTACACAAGCTTATAGATTGTTAAAATCACATAAAATTATAACATTTCAACATATGATATTGTTACATTTTAAAATGACGACATGTTTCCATGTTCATTCCATCATCGTCAGGTCTATCAATTAAAATTAAAAACTGTTGCACTTGCTGCCCTGCGTATACTGATTTGTTCTACCCGTTAGATTTTATTTGTTTAACCTCCAGGCTTCTTCCATTTAATTTTTGAAGACTGCGCCTGGATGTCTTAAATCTGCAAAATCAATTTTAATTTTCATATCCTGATCCTGGCTACTGACATAGGAAATGGAATAATTTTAAAGAATTACTCAATATATCGTAATACAAGCAAAAGAAAAGTAATCACAAAATATTTAAAGTATTATAACATACCGGGTTGTGTGTGAGGTGCGTGTCCGATATTAATCTACCAAATACGTTTAACATAACAAATTCTATAAAATTAATAAACGAAATCCAACAATTGAATTTTCATAATAATAAAATTATACAAATTTGTTCTTTTGACATCAATAATATGTATACAAATATTCCAACAATCATGCTACGAGATATTGTAAGAGATATTCTAAATAGACAGAATATAAATACAGATCTAATAAATGAAATTACAAATATAACTAACATTATTATTAACCAAAATTATTTCCAATTCAACAATGAATATTGGAAACAAGAAACAGGGTTACCCATGGGAGCTCCAACCTCGAGCATATTATCTGAAATATTCTTACAATATCTCGAGCATGATTATATAGTAAATATATTAAACAAATATCAAATCAAATACTATAGTAGATATGTTGATGATATACTCATGATTTTTGATGCAAAAAATACAAATATAAAAAATGTTTTAAATGAATTTAACAACATAAATCAAAATATACAATTCACTTTAGAAACAGAACAAAATAACAAATTAAATTATTTAGATCTAACTATAATACGAAACGAAAACAACTCTGAATTCAAAATATACAGAAAACCTACAAATACAAGCACCATAATTCATGCCTCTTCATGCCATCCAAATGAACATTAACAAATGGCTATTAATTACTTAATAAACCGAAAAAATACATATCCCATGACCACAATAAACAAACAAATTGAATGTAACATAATAAAACAAATTCTAATAGAAAACGGATATAATAATTATGAATTAAAACCCAAAAATAAAATAAACAATATAAACAACATAAATGAAGACGGAAACGAAAATAAACAAAACAAATGGGCCACATTCACATATATAGGAAAAGAAACCAAATATATAACAAAAACATTTAAAACAAATAACAAAAATAGCATTTAGAACAAAAAACACAATAAAAAACATCTTGAAACAAAAGCCACAAATAGACACAACAAATCAATACGAAAAACCAGGCATATATAGGTTAAAATGCAATGATTGCCCGTTAACCTATATAGGCCAAACCGGACGCACCTTTAGTCAAAGATACAAAGAGCATATTACAGCAATTAAACACAATAAAGATCATTCAGCATATGCAAAGCATATATTAAACACAGGACATACATACAACAAAATAGAACAAACAATGGACATTATAAAAATAATACAAAACAAGCGACATAGAGACACCATAGAAAAATATCATATACAAAGAACACATAAACAAAATCTTGCATTAAACGACAGTAACATCTACACGAACAATCCGATATTTAACATTCTACAGTCCATCGACCCAACCCCCTAAACAACTTTCACCCAATATATATAGCCATACACGATACTCACAGCTTAGTTGCAGTCTACAGCTCCGTAATATCGGACACGCACCTCACACACAACCCGGTATGTTATAATACTTTAAATATTTTGTGATTACTTTTCTTTTGCTTGTATTACGATATATTGAGTAATTCTTTAAAATTATTCCATTTCCTATGTCAGTAGCCAGGATCAGGATATGAAAATTAAAATTGATTTTGCAGATTTAAGGCATCCAGGCGCAGCCCTCAAAATTAAATGGAAGAAGCCTGGAGGTTAAACAAATAAAATCTAACGGGTAGAACAAAATCAGTATACGCAGAGCAGCAGATGCAACAGTTTTTAATTTTGATTGATAGACCTGACGATGATGGAATGAACATCGAAACATGTCGTCATTTTAAAATGTAACAATATCAAATGTTGAAATGTTATAATTTTATGTGATTTTAACAATCTATAAGCTTGTGTAAAGACGGTGAATAAAAGTATTGTATTGAAGAACACAAGCATGACGCAATTAAGATATAAGTCATCTTAATCAGTAAAACAATACTTAGTTGCAATGAATTATTGTCCATCTACCTGAGCATCGATGACGAATACTAAGGCTCCACATCCTCCGAAGATCATATCAGAGTCAAAGGTTGGATCAAAGAAATCAATCTGTCCTGGAAAATCCCATATCTGGAACTGGACAAAGCTAGAGTTGGAGATGTCATCTTTGATGATTTTATTGGTGCTTTCCAAGAACAATGTTTCATTTGGTGACATTTTGTGGAACACCACTTTCTGGATTGAAGATTTTCCACTTCTAAATAAATTACAAAGAAAATGCATACACACTTAAACAATGCAATGCAATCTCAGTCTGGGTGATTGAACTTATGGTTTGTCTTCTTTAATGTTGATTTCCACTGATTCAGTACAAATATGACACAGATTTTCTTCGTTAAAGGGTTCCCTAAATTTAGCATTCAAGTCCTCTGTCCCCAGATCTCACTGCATATCTACAGGATATTTCATTTACTGTATATAAAGAAAGTCTCTCTTACAAAAGGAGAATCTCTTTTATGCAGAGAGAATGAGGTATATGCTGATTTAGATTAAAATTCCATCAACATAACCTTCTTTCTTCATTATGTGTATTCTAGAGTGAGATGTTTCAGTCCATTTTGGATCATCCTCAGGATATACAAATATCGGTGTCCAAAGCAAAATTATGCTTACAATTACTACATATAAATCATTATAATTAACACTGAGTTAAGTTACACAGACTATATTAAATATAAGATGTTATACTTATATTAAAACTGTGAAGATAAAATTATGCAGATAAAAACATCATATCCCTATTTAATGAGAGATAAAATTAAGTTAAATTATATCACCTTAATCTCATATTAAATATTTTGTGAAATGAGAGAAATATATAGTACTTCTGTGGATTGCAGTTGCTATTACTGAATTTGTTTTTGTCAATACTTTTAGTTTATTAGGTTGCTTTGATGTAGATGAGGTGATTAATGAAAATTTGAGCTACGCAATTTTTTAAATGGTGTACTGACAGTTCAATAAGCAGCCATTCCACACTTCTTTAACCAACCTTCTGAGTCCCATAAGAAGAATCCTTGGCTTCTGTTCGCCAGTCAGTGGACCTGGAGGTCCATCTCCATCTTGATCAAAAGGACCATACCCAAAATCTTTGGGAAATGAGCCCACATCATACCCAGCATTGTACTGATCATCCTCATCCTGCTCATAAGACTGCAGAAAGGAAATTAATTAATTACCAGCATTATGGCATCAACAAATTACAAGATAAAAAATCCACGACTTGTGACATTTATACACGTAGGTGCAGCATTTTTCCATTATTTTTAAAGATACACTGTTTGACCACAATTTATTGAAAGTAATGTAAATTGAAAGACAAGTGTTTTCCATTTCTGAGGAAAATTATAACAAAGTTACTTCTTAACATAACACCTGTCAGAATTTGTCCACCAAGAATGTTGCACTCAATTCATAAAACTTTCCATTACACACAGTAACATAATCAGTGATATGGCATTAATCTCTCCATAAATTCTCTATTTGAGATTATTTAAGTATGCCAGACGTGTCTGAAACATTTCGCTTTACAAGTAGCCCATAAAAATAAATCACAAGCTGACAGATCGGGTGAACAGGCTGGCCAAGAAATGTAACAGCAAGAAATTATTCAATAGCGACCTAGTGTCTGGGATTTGTACATGCCTAAATTAAAGAAATTCACAGTCATATTGTTTGCTATAATCATTTTACCAAAGTTTCTAAGAGGGCAAGCCTAACATTTAGCGTTGCCAACCAGTTTTTACATTCTTAAACAGGTTCTTTTATTTTTTTATTTACAGTGTATAAAATGGCTGGGGGGGATCAAATTCAATTTGTTTTTAAGTCTTTGCATTTATTTATCTTCTTTGTTCCTTAAAAACAACAGGCATGCAATTGTTTTCTCAATGTGTTATGACTGAAATTAAATTATTATTGTGTTACACATTTTTTGGAATGTATCATTGATAAACTGACCAAAATCTTTAATATTCTTACACAAAGGTTTGTTTTAATCTTCCAGCAGCAGACGCCACTGAAAGGCAACTGATCCTGTGCTAAGAGTTGTCTAACAAAGCTGATGTTCAGATTGTCAACAAGACATCCCCCCCCAAAGGGGGGGGGAGAGAAAGAGAGAGAGAAGGCATTTGGTTATGGATGTGAATAAAGGATTAAGGAACTACATTAAATTTGATGGCCTCCCATAGCTGACCACTGACAATACAAAAGTACTACACTTTACAATGCTATAAGGCAGTAGTGAAGAAAGTGCAAAATAAAACTGTTTCTCCAAGGAAACAGTGGAGCGTCTGCACGTAATATTTTGGCCAATAAGTCAGAGGAGGATCAACTGCAATACAAGAGCCGAATTGGTGGTTAACAACCAACCAGGTCCTGTCGTTTGACTTCTCTGTTCCCAGATATTACATATGAACGACGATATAAAAAACTGCCAAGTAATATATTTTGCCATTCCAGTAGTGCTACATAAGAAAACAAAACCACTACAATAATCAATTTTCACAGCATACCATGCCAACATGGAATCTGTTCCATATCCATATGATCCATACCACAGGGGAAATGAACTTGGTTTTAAGAATGCAAAATAATGAAAATTGCCAAATACATTAAAGACCAATTCTTAAACACCTTTCAATTACATATTGTAACTGATGTGCTACAAACATAACACACTTTATTATTGGCAGCCTATGGCCTACAAAAATACAGAATTTTTTTTCAAATAGTAAGTGGCCTCGCTTCAGCTCACTCACACTGATCAAGCCATACATTTCCAAACACTGCATTCTGCATGTTAACCATACTAACCTCAACCACGGCCTCTGAACTACCTTCAACACTGGTGCTTTCATTTCCAGTGGTCCTTAAACTTATCTTTATATACCTGCCGAAAATCGGTAAATTTTTTAACGAGTTTCGGAATTACATGGCACGAAATTCAAAACAGAATCAATGTTTTGACATCACACTGGCGACAACCTGTATCGATGTATTTAAAGAAAAATCCCTTCGAAGGTACACCTACCAGCTATAAAAGTATAAAAGTGATGTTCTTAATTTGATGTCATATAAACTCACCATTATATGGTCTGTCTTACTTACAAAAAGTATTTTATTTTTATCGACAAAAGTACAATGAGAAAATCGTACACCTCACTTGATTTCGAATTATCCGCAGAACAGCCACATGAACAAGTATTTTATTGCTGATATTGTACAAGCAAGCATATACTAACTCGTACACGCTCACGAAACAAAACTATGGACATCATATGATCTGCTT
This sequence comes from Zootermopsis nevadensis, assembly GCF_000696155.1. Next base: position 168,053 of record NW_019059582.1, read on the forward strand.
CATACAGGAAGTGAATATATACCTTCCTATATTAGTTGGTGCAACAAGTAATAGTTATGCTAGGGTTGAAAACAAAGGAAATAAATTTATACAATTACATCATTAACAGATGTCTCATTTAAAAATACGTTGACAATATTTAGATTTTATATTGACGAAAATAATAACGTTAGCTGCGTGTTTGATCTGCCATCTGCTTTTATAATGTAATGGGCCGGGATCGGTGATAAGTCGGTAAAAGGGTTATCTACTAAACAACACATACAATCCGCACGTGCTAATAGTAAATACAGTAAAACCTCTCTAACTTGGACACTTGCGGTTCCACGATAATGTTTCCAACTTACAGAGGTGTCCAGGATAGAGGGAAAAGCATCTTTTCAAATTGTGGTGTAATGACAATGTGGTAATTGTAGAGTATTATGGAGCCCTTCCCAAAAAAGGAAATTACTGATAAGAAAACCCAAAAGGGTAAATTAAATTTTTACAAATTTTGTTTTCACTAAATTAAACTTGCCTGGATAAGCTCAAAGGGAAGGACACCAATACTTTACGTTTACGACAATGTAATCTAGTTACTTACATAATCTTCTAACTACTGTAGGCTTGCTTGAATTAAGAATTAATGACAATAATAATAATTTAGCTTATATCTTAATTGCATCATGCTTGTGTTTCAATACAATACTTTTATTTTCCGTCGTTTACACAAGCTTATTGTTAAAATCATATAAAATTTCACATAAAATTGTTACATTTTAAAATTGACGACATGTTTCGATATACAATCTTATCATCGTCAGGTCTATCAAAATTAAAATTAAAATCTGGTGTATCTGTTGCTCTGCTTATATTGCTTTTGTTTTTACTCGTTTTTATTACATCTCCAGGCGCGTCTCCTAAAATAAAATCGAAGAAGCCTGGAGATGTAATAAAAACGAGTAAAAACAAAAGCAATATAAGCAGAGCAACAGATACACCAGATTTTAATTTTAATATCACAATACACTGCCTTTTGCTTTTATCTTGGAATTTGTCCATCCTCTTTCTAATTTTCGCCGCAATCCGAATAAAGTTTCAACCATTCATGGTTAACTATGAGAGAAAGCATACCTTTCCAATTTATGTTAACACTGTTTAACTCAGTTGCAAGCACAGTACTGACAAAGTTAAAACTCCAGTAAAGGGTTCAACAAAAGAATAACTATACACTTTCATTGCATTCCAATGATGTGTTCAATATCTCACACCCTCAACCATAAGGAAATCCTCAGTTAGAAGGCATTCATCAGTCAGAAATTCAAAACAACAAAATACTAACTGTAAACGTTTCCCGTAAAAGCATTGAAGCTAAGTGCATATATGTACCTGTCCAACTTACAACAAAATGGGTGACCAAGTTCCAGGATAAAGGGGTGTCCAAGATATAGGGTATTGTGGACATGTAAAATTATAGGATATTTGCCGGTTCCAATTAAAAGTGTCGAATATAGACGGATGTCAAATTAGAGGGGTTTTACTGTACTAACTCTCGAAAGCCGAAATTGTCACAGAGCTTCCTCAATCTTTAAGATTACAAACCATGCGCTCTAATTTCATCCACAAATTTTAATACTGTCCATAACATAATATTTTAACCATAATAATTCTTGTGTATAATCTACATATAATACAGTGAGTTTTGTCAATCATGCTGGTGTGCAGTTATAAAAATTGCCATGTTAATGCTGCCAATCAAGTTTTGACCTTATGGGATATCAACTACAGGTTTATATGTACGTTGCACAGCTGCAACGGTAATATTGTTAAGGGATTCTCAGTCTTACGATTTACATTATAGAAAAGTTATTAGTTCCTTTAGAGGCTAAAATGGAAACCTACAGACATTTCACCAGTTCACAATTTAATGTTACTTTTAAACAAAAGGGCAGTTACTCATAGGTTCCATAAATATTGGTTTAATAGGCAAGCACATATTCTGTGCTCAAAGTTGATTCTGCAAAGGGTTTACATATGCTGCCACCAACAGGACAAACAACTGAAACACAATCTTTATAAGACAATTATTTATTTTAAGATACCGAATAGTCACACACAGAAAACAATGCCGACTCAGCAAGCAGCACCGGGAACTTGTAGGTAGTCTACCCAATTTCATTGCCAGGAAAAGACCCACACAATTCAGCCCTAGAAAATGGAATAGACATTACATGTCCTACCACTGGGCAGAGACTGACACCCTGGTCCCCATACAACATAGCAAAACAGAAGACCAGGGTGAACTCTAATGGGAAAAGGTAAGGCCACACAATAAATGTAATTTATAAATAAATCCTTTTTCTCATTTTCATCATAAGAAGATACAACTGAATTCTCAAGAATAACTAATTTTAATATCATTCATCTTAAGAATAATCCTTAAACAACTGTAAACATAAATTCTCATTCACACATATTCATATAAATTAAACTACCATACAAATATTTAATTAATTTTCTCCATTTCCATTGTGTATTACATTTTACAATCCAACAAAATTATGGTGCAACTAACCAGAGGAGGAAGATAAAGCAACGTGTTAAAATCAATCACCTCAGTTTCTCAATTATGGAGGCCACTGCTCCATTCTCCCTAACACTGCTCCTTGTTATGATCTACGTTGATTTTTGTACAATAGTTACTGCAGTCCCCATCCACATTATAAATGTATTAACAAACTAACATGTTGCCCAAAGTACCAAAGAACATCTCAATGTTATGTTTGGTGAAACCAGTTGCTTTACCTAGACTCATAGTTTATAGTTCAAGGAAAGACAACCAGTCAGAAGAAGCGTGTTCTTTGTCACACCAACCATCTGGAATGGTCACATCTTTTCGACAACTTACTGGTAAGGTACATTTCTGATGTCTTCCATGGTTAGCACATAATACAGTCTGAACGAATCAACCACATATTCAAGTACCAACTCTTCTGCATCCATAAACACGCAACATCGTCTTTACATCCAATGTGGTATCAACGCCTGCTCTGGTTCTGATACATTATAGCTGAACACTTTAAGTGTAACATAAATTAGGTGTCGTACAACACATTCTGTTAATTACCACTTCTTAAGTAAATACAAACTTTATACAAATTAATTTATACATTCAAAACTGAAAGGAGAAGTATTACACTACACATTCTGCTGATTTTGCCTTCTAAAATTATTGCTGAAAACCTCACAAATATAACCACACCAGGACTTCCATCTTCAAGTTTCTTACAGAATCTCTGAAATGTCACAAAACTAATTGGATACGCTGCTAATTTTTTTTATAAATTGCTAGTTCCATTCACAGTTTCTTCTATCACTTCCATTTGGTTCTCCATGTGTTGCGCCCCGTTCATCTTCGTCTTGTAGGTTCCCACAGCTGTTGACCATAGATAACCTATGTTAACTGCACAAAATAAGAAGCCAATGTAACAAGGGGGCAAGTTGTTAAAATATATCAACATAGGTCATCTATGGTAACAACTGCTAGTGATAGGAGAATGGACCAGAGAGTCTCGAGAGGAGGCTGGTCGGAGAGTACTACCTGGGGTACAGCTTTCAGATTTTGACGCAGTGGCACACTTTTCCTATACATAAAGCATAGTCAAGCTGAGATAACACACAACATTAAATACAGTAACTTGCGCAGCATACATGATGCTAACAGTGTGTGTTTACAGGTTTTTGTTTTAACAAAGGTGGGTCCTTTCATTTCTCCTAAAATTTCAGGACAATCCACTGTGACGCCAATACATCATGCAATTTTCAGACATACGCATATAGTAAGTTTCCCACAATACTTACATCTACGCCGCCATATTCATGCAAGGATGAAATGACAGAATGAAGTTCTTCATTATCATCATTTTCTAAAGCTGCAGAGTCTGGAGTTCCTTCTGCCTTTATGTCAATGAACTCAGTTTTAATATTTTTAGGCATCACATCTGCTTCATCACCTGAATCAGGCTCAAACTTCAATTTACCTATGACATTCTGAAAAAGCAATGCAACTGGCCATTATGTACTGATATTCTGCTGGAATTATTGTACAAACAAAATAAAATTCCTACAAGTAAATGAATGTTATGTGATACAAGAGTTACCAAAGAACCTGAACAAAATATGTGAAAAGGCATCTATTCGGCATATCCTTGGCCTGACTTTGGCCATTCGGGCACCCACCGTTTCGCAGATATAAGCATGAAAAGAAATGACTGTGAAATTTATAAACGCTTCTATACAGCATAACCTCAGGCCAATATTGTCGTGACCTTGACCAAGACACGACCTGGCATTGACATGAATATGACCATTCGGTCACCTGCCATTCCTCATAAATAAAGCAACGTGAGTGAGTTATTTTTTCAAAACATTTATAACACAAGAAAATCTTCTACATACAAACATCTTCATTATAATCCAAAGTTATCTCAGTCTCTTCTACAAAATGTGATAGTATATAACTTTTCACTTCTGCCCCCTGTAGATTATGGACCTCAACAGAACTGAACCTCAGTTTGTAACTTACACACATTTAAGCTCGATAATAGCAAAATAATAATAATAAGCCAATACTACATAATGTGTGTCACATATGTAATCACAATTATTCATAAAAACCTGCCAAATGAAGGTATAATACTCAAGGTTACTCTTACTTAAAAACAACAAATGTAAGGACAATTTTCTACTCCTGAAATCAATCCAAAAATTCCTATAAACTTGTGATTTTAATGGCTTTGTCAGCAAGATATGGCAACAGTTCTCGGTGATGAGGCTACAGTAGCAACTGTACACATCACTGACTGTGCAGCCACCGTGACCTGTTGGTGTACATACTTAAAATTGGTTCTGCGAGCATCATGGATGGATTATCACACAGTCTACATGTCTATGAACACAAGCTGCCTAGAAAATATACGAAAGAGTTTTAGGATGCTTTTATGCAATAGAAATAAGACAAGAATGTTATATAATGAGATTACCCTTGGAGTTTCTATTTTACATGATACTCTTTATGATGAAAAGTGTGTTGTCATTTAAGTACTCATGAGTAAGGCTTTCTCCTGCTTTTACAGTCACATCAAATAGAATTAAACCACTAAACCAGTGCATTACATTTCATGTAACTCCCAACAACTGAATGTGTAGTTACTATCCTGAAACTTGTTATCCTAGAAGTTAAGTGCCTTGAACGTTCTTTACGACACCTGCACTAGCCTTGAGGCTCAACCAATGTGCTATTCAACAGGTGCAAAGCATTTCTCCTTGGAACGATGACGCACACGATCACTATGTAGCACGAATATCCAATGTGTGAAATACCACATTGCTTACTGCATTCACAATATTCATATACTAACCTGAACGTCTCTTCAAACTACAGGTGCAGGAACTTCAGGAAGTTTTCTTTCTCGACCTTCAACAGAAATGGATAACGGATCAGCCTCACTATGTGGTGTGGATTCTGTCTTCAAAACAGCTTCACTGGCCTGTAAACAAACTTACTTCTTAGATAATCACAGAATTAGCTGACCTGTGAAAAATACCACTGTTGCACTTATCTGCATTCTTAACCCTTTGCACGCCATAAATTATGTGTATACAGACATTATCTGACAATTTAAATACTCTTTTTAAACTATTTCCCAGTACATGAAGTGCAAAAGAGGGTTAAATGACTACTGGGAATAATTTCTATGGTTTATAATGCCTGTGTCACTGTTTCACTGCTGGGAAATATGATGTGCGTTGGATCACAGCTACTGTAAATTTTCAGGAACTTATCAGGATTTCCATTATGAAATGCAGGTCACTCAATATTTTCTCCACCCTGTGGTACAGCAATTCAAGAATCATATCTGATAAATGTAATTCCAGAGGAAAAAAACGTACCTTCAAACATGTGAATGCAACTCACTATCAGAATGAAATGATTCAGACTTTAAAGTAATAATACATAATAACCTTCTTTGTAAGTGAATACAACACTTAAACCCTCGTACAATGGTGCTGCCAGCAAGAATTTAATTTTGGAGCAAAATGATTTGCTAGTATGGTACTGACACAGCCATCTTGACTGCACATAAGCCTTGAAGCACGACCGATAAAGTATAAATTACACGATCAATTAATAAAGGACAATTCACATAATAATGGATATGTTAAATATATCATTATAGTTAACACT